>JAAGKR010001221.1:2500-22981 GCA_011419295.1 Clarias macrocephalus
TGTCCCATATGGCCCATGTTTGTGAAGAACATGTTGCGAAGAACATTTTTGAGGACACAGGCCTTATCCAAACAAACGTCCCGTTTATCAACAACCTATCTGATTAGCCTTTATACCGCTGTCTGTGATCATCATGACCCTGTGGATAATAATAATAAAAAGCTTTTTAGCCCAGACTATAGTAAGGTAATATAATTTTTGACCGCATGCATCTTCTTAATCACATGATGCAGAGCTAAGGTGTGGTCATAAAGATGACAAAACGTACATGTTGAGGCCACGTTGTTCTACATCAAGTGTTCGAAATGCTATTGCGTTGGATGGGATACAATTCATTCCTAATAGGTTAATTCGGGCACAGGACATACTAGTTGTTCCAAGATTTTTGAGAATGTGTGTGCCAGTGGATGTACATAGAAACCGTGCATCAACATATCAGTTGCTATTATTGCGTCAGAAGGACAATTTTAAGAAGATAGCTTGTAGCTACGTTTAGAAGTTTTATTACCTTTTCAGGACATAAATCAACTCCCGTGTGCATGTCTCACGTACAACTGACTTCGTGAGAGAGCATGGTTTACTTACTTTGTTTGTTGATTTGAGAGCACTATTTACATCCAGCAAACAGTTTAAGTCTTTTTCATACAAGTTTGTTCATCGCTTATTCTACTAAACTGATGATTCTCGGGTCAAAGGATGAGGCAGAGAAGACAGAAGATTCCGAGCTCAGTTAGAAGAACCAATAATGCTCAACCTCCAGGATCAGACATTCTAATACATCACGATTCAATTTCTTTTCTATGTTTTTGTCCTTTGGCTGCCTCGAAACAACGTGATTCTGAGTATAATCCGTTAACATTTTTGAACAGAAACAGAGAGCAGAAACAAAACACCCAATGTAATGTTTCCTTTGTTTTTTTCTGTTTCCTATAAAGCCATGGGCAATTCTACAGGGACCATGTCCAAGGATACAGACACATGCCTGTACACACACTATGAGTAAGATCTGACTAGTTTAAACACTACCTGCACTGACGTTAGAAGTAACACTCAGAGCTGAGGTAGGGCAATAAGTGCAATAAATGTAAAAGATGATTTATTTACTGTTAAGAAGGAGGCTTTACTGTGAAAGTTTAAGCTTTTCTTTTAAATGTAAGGTGTCTAGTTGACCCAAAGTGGACACTATTGCCTCCTTTAGCTTATAGAAATATATGTGTATAGACACACGTGACTAATACACAGCACATTCTGCATATAAAAATGGAAACTGTCATTGTCTGCACTAAGTCATCATGGGAAACAAACAAAAACAGAGACTCACTGGTCCCTGCAGACCGGCGTCCTCTCGGTCTATACTGCCTCTGGAATTCCTAGAGTCTGGTTTCTGAGACAGAAAAAGAAAGAAAAAGCACATGAAGTCAACGGCTTCAGGAAAATGAGTAGGTTCAGTTTCAGTATTTTTTATCAAGAAAGACTGCGACACTGAACCAAACCACAACATTATTCACAAGCATATTATTCACATATTCACAGAAACTTTTAATAGCTTTAACAAACACACAAAACTGCTACAAACAATTATTCATCATGTAACATTTTAAAGCACTTAAAAAGTCTGCTTTGCAGAACTTTTAAAAACCCATCCCTACCCAGAACCATACCAGTCTCCCAAAGCAGAACTTGAAGACCTGCATCCTATGCACTCTTCCTTCGTATTCCTTTCTGCGGTTTAAGCCTTGAGAGTAGAGCAGCGTTCGACTCCATTCACGGAGGAAAAAAAACAATCATGTGCTTAGAGGAAGCTCCTGTGGTGAGGCATGCATGCACCCACATCGAGTCACTCCCACCAGACGAGCCTCGACTTAGCTATGCCAAGTCTTCCCCTTCTCTCCTCCTTCCTCCACCTCCTCCCCGCTCTTACCTTTCCTTCTCTGCAACCTCTCCATCTTAACCGTGTAACTTATTTCTCTTTTGGCTCTTTGTACACTGCTCTCATTCTTTCTTCTTGATTCTTCAAACCTCAGTGTCCCTTGCATGTGCCAGCCTCTTTCCTTACTGTACATTACACACATGCAGCGTAAAGCCAAAAAAAATTGGGGGAAATTCCCTCCTAGCCTCAGCAATTTAACTTTCATCAGAGGCGGGTCAGGGTGAGTTTAGCTGCTTCACGCCTCAGTGCTAACACAACCCCCTTATTACTCAGGAATTCCCGAACCCTGCACCTGTACCACACACACTATATATATAAAACAATCATCCAAACACAACCATTATCGTTACAGAATAACGAGTATACCGTAAAAATGTGACCCGATATTTATGACCTTAGCAACATGACGATATGAAGTACAGTGTGTTGGTGGAAGATGTTGCTCAGACTATGTAAGTGCTGTGAGCTGCTTTTAGCTTGCCACAGGAAACAGAATGAGGCGTCTATGAGACAGGCTGAACATAATGACAGTTGCATGAAAATAACTCCAGGACCAGGCCAGAGCCCCATGTCCTGCTCGCTCGACATGCTTGACCAGGGTTTCCTCAGAGTCTGCAAAGATCATGAGTCTTTATGTCTGTCAGCCTCTGAAGAGTCACATGTACAAACCTTCTTTCGATGTTAAAAAACTCTGCCTTAAATGTGAAGACGCTCCGAGACTAAAAACACAAAAGGGTGTGGCCGAAACGAGGAAACTAACCAGCAACTTACAGTAAATCCTAAGATCCTACCTTCATCCATCCTGCACTTACTGTACTCATGGATCGCAATGGTTCACAAATTTGATTTTATATTTCAAACAAACTGGAATAGAATAAATGTTTATGATTCGCAGTAAATTAAACTCAGGTATTTGGGCTTGTGATGAGTCAATGAGACCTTGGTTCAGCTGACAGAGGGAGCTCTTGTACATATTTAGGAATCCTACTGAGGGCTGGGATGGAGGACAAGAGAGAGAGCAGATGAGGGAAAAAATATATATATAAAAGGAGCAGGGAAAGAAAATATCCAGTGCCTCAACAATAAGAAATGGCTGAAAGTAAATAGGAAGTAAAAGGAAATTTAAACAGGTATCAAGGTAGGCAAGAGGTAGCGGGCATGACAACCATCTGGAAAGCAAGTTGAGTGAGACGAGATACCATTAAACGCTCCTCTTGCTCTAGCCAGCGCTGGTCCTCCTCCATCTGCTGCTGCTGCAACATCAGCTGCTCCTCCATCAGGTGAGGAGGGAGAGGCTGACCCATCCCAGCCCTCAGCACACCACCGTCCTAAAACACACACACACACACACACACACACACACACACACACACACACACACACACACACACACACAGTGCTTTAATTTACTATTCTATGCCTTTGTATCAATATTTATGATATAACACACATACATATACATTATTCTATATAAATGTAGAACTATAAAACTGTGACACTAGAAAGCAGGGATTTTTAGTACATACTGTAATGATACTGAGAGCAAAATGAGTAACTTACTCAGTTGTATGCAATCAGAGGGATCAAGAAGTGTTACACAGCTCTGTTTAGTTTATTTTTAGGTATACAATATGACCCCCAAAAAAATGTATGGAGACATCTAGGCTGCTCATTTCATTCATTATAACATTTTGTAGTTCTGTAGTACTGTGCAAAAATCTTAAATAGGAGCAAATATTTAAAAGGTTGCGTAATAACCTCAGCAGCAACCTCATTTCCCTCTCGTCTGTTCCAACCACTCAGCATCACCTGTATACTAATCACCGGCCTGAACACTGATTTCATGCCTTAAGATAGTTGTTTTTTTATGCTTGAATGATTCATAGGTCACTGTGTGGCTTAACAAACAAAAATACATTCCTCTGAAACTGGTCAGGTACAGGGACCGGTCTAAAACCGAGAGCCAATTAAGTCCTTCAGCAATCCTGGAGATCTATCTCTCAATACGACATTAAAAACACAAGATGGTCTGGCTCTTTGAAAAAAAAAAATCAAAAGTAATTCTTTTGTTACCTCCATGTTGGGGTTCCACATGCCATGGTCCTGAGCAGCTCGGTGATGATTCCAGCCTTCGTGGAGGTCGAGCCCCATGCCTGAGACCTGTGGAGGATACAGTCCACCGGGCATGGAGGAGGGCATGGCGTGAGGGCCTGGGTAGCCTGCCATCTAGAAAAGACCGAACATTTTATAAACGACAAATAAAACCTCCCGTCTGGTGAGTTAGCGGCCTGTGTATAGGGTGCGTACCTGAAAGTGATTGTGCTGGCCCATGTGTTGGGGACTGGGGTAGAAACTTTCACTCGAGCGTGGACTTGGATAACCAGGTCTGCTGGGCTACACACAGACACACACAATGATTATAAGCACATTGAAGCATACTGATTTGTATGAGATACTGGAGTTAGGGGACCGGGCACACACAAAACCGCAAAACGTCAATGATTTTGTGTGGATGGAAAGTCCTGTCTGTTGAAGGGGATAAACCAAAATATGATCGTAAAACACAAGCAGTTAGTCGACCGTCCGAAATGTTCTTCTTTCAAACTGTTATTTAGTTGGGGAGGGGTGCGATGTGTATTAGATGATATTAGGGGATTAGACAGAGAAGGCAGCAAGTCCTCTTCTGAATGGCTGAGATGCTGCACCACATTCAGCTGTTGATGAAGAGAGTTGTTTGGAGGCAAATCTACCTTGTACAGCCTCTCATAAAGAGAGTCACGTAGCCACCCCTCCGGACGAGCAGAGGAAAGAACAAAGAGTCAAAAACAAAAAGTGCAATATAACGGTCAGTTTAAGATGCGACAGAGTTCTCAGACATCTTAAAACACATCCTTATCGCAGAGCACCGACGTTTGTACAGTAAGTGCTTGTGTGTTGTGTGTGTAAAAGACAGATTTGAAAGACGCATTCATGCACATGCAGATCGCAATTAACCGGGTCATGTTGTACGTCTGAGCGCACTGAACATGCAGAAAGTTCCACGCCCTGGAACCTGTTTATTCAAAAAATCTTTCTTTTAAGAAAAGCTTTATGGTTTCTGAAGAAATATAACGCTTCACTGTTGTCCCAATAACACCTGCCTGAAGAGAGGAATAGTAAGCATGCTGGTTCAGGGTTTGCCCGTTGAGGGCCACCGTGGTTGGTATGGAGGGCCTCCTGCTGAACCTGGGCACATGTGGGGGCAGCGTAGGATTTAGGGAGTTCAGCGCTAACGGGTGGGAGAGCAGCGGAGAAACGGCAGGGGGCTGGAAGAAGCAGGGGGAGAGCTGGGAGCCGAAAGACCGCTGACATGCAGGAGCAGCAGACAGACAGTCCGAGCTAACACTGTGATGCAGAGAGGGTCTGCGTGAAGGCTACACACATACACACAAAACAAGCACCAACAACACACAACACAGACAAAAACAGCAGACACACACAACACAGATGACAAAAGGGGATATTTAGCAAAGCACAAAAACAACACTAGCGCATATGCAGGTTATGCACACATCTGCACTGGACAGTGTGCAGGTCTACAGCAGCCATGCTGGTGTGATGTGACAGACAGACAGACAGGGACACCTGTAGAGGAGCGGACAAAATGACTGACTGCACAGGCATGAATTAGTTCAACGGGGGAGGAGGGTGGGGGTTGTGAGAGGAGCACTTAAACCAACAAACACAAAGACACACAAACAGAGTTGCTGACCGGTTCATGGTACCAGTCACCAGCTGTCCAGCTCTACTAGTGTTTAGCAAAGAATCCGTTCACAGTGAATTGAAACAGGGTTTAACAACTATTCACAGCCTGATCCCCCCCGCCCCGCCCCCCTGCCCACAAAGCAAGTTTACAGCAAAATCAAAACTTACCCTTGGCTCCATTTTTAAATGTACACACTTAACAACTATCTCATACAAGAGTTATGTACATAATACACTCAAAAAATGCAGGTCAAGGATTTTGCCAAAACATAATGACATTATAAACACTATTCCTATTATTCCTATGAACTGAGCACAGAATGCAAGAAGATATTATTGGAAAAGTTAAGAATAGATGAATAAACTCTGGGTCACATACAGTACACACTGAACTGAACACCATTACTCTGTCCATCCCTACATACTTTACACTTCTCATAACATACTACAGTACTATACAGACACTGTAAACAGAATTGCATTATTTATAATTGCTGCTCTCAATTCACTACTGTACATAAACTGTAAACACTCAGGATTGCACTATTCATAACTGTTGCACATACAGTATGCATATCATTTTATCATGCTATACTGTACATCTTCCTTCATTGCATTTATTGTATATAACCTTCTCTATACATTGTTTGCAAATGCAAATTCTTATCATGGTATACAATACCTTCCTTATTACGCTCGTCTGTAATTATTTTCACTCATTGTATAGAACTCCCTCACTGTATACTGTTATCATGTGAAAATGATTTTGCACTGCGCAAAAAATGCACAGTACTTTGATGCCTTGTACCATACATGTGCAATGACAATGAAATTCAATCTAATCAAATCTATTATATTGATAGATTATATCTGTAAGATTTTATAAAAATCTTGATTCTATATTAAGCTTTTTTTTTTTTTTTTTAAGATTTTGATACAATTCTAAACAAACTAGCTAACAATTTGCTCCCACCATGGGATGCTGTGCTGCCTGGCAATGTGTGAATTATAGTTTATAGTCATTATATTATAGACATTATAGTTCAATAAAGGATAAAGATATATTAGGAAAACAATAAAGGAATATTATAGAGGAACTGCAACATTTTAACGCAAACATGTTATGTAATGTATAAAAAAAATAATTGATAAAAGTCTGTACATCTGTCAACTTTTTTTCCTTGTCTCTAGTAGACATGTTTTTCATATATGGCATTTTATAGCATAAATATCATAATATTTGTAGTCTTACAACTAATCCTTCCATTTTGGTGCATGCAAAATAGAACAACTCTACTAAAGTTGCAAAAAATAAATAAAACAGAAATAAAAAGAAAAATCTAAATTACAGCATAATCTATAGAATTTTCTGGTTTCTTATGAATGCCAGAATAATTGTTTTGCCATTTTTAAGGCAACAAGTAATTAAAGTATAATGTTCAGACATAAACTCTTATGCTTACATACTGTACGCGGTCATATCTAGTTTGAATACTGAATAATGTAACAATAGTAAATGACTGACTACTGTGTAACCTCACACACACTGTTCTCAGGATGCGCACTGGACCCCAGACTGGGACAAAGCAGTTATTGTAAATGAATGAATGTCTAACAACATTTCGCACAAAATCTATTGTACCAAGCACTGCGAGAGTGAGGTTTGCTAAGTTGTTTACAAACCAAAGAAATTGTATATTCCAACCCTCATCAAACATTACCAGTAAAGCTACGACACTACGTTATAAATTCTACGATATACATACGGGTTTAGATGATGCAGCTCTAGCTCAATGTGGAGTAAAACAATCTTATATCCTCACTCGTAATCTATTTGGGGCTGAACTTCAACAATGCGACTACTTACTTTTGGGGGTGCCTCGTCTGATCCTCCTGAATCCCACGACGCGTTCACCTGCCTCCTCATCTCCATTCGACTGCGCTCCTCCTGCTGAGCCTTCTCCTCGGCGAGGATGGTGCTGCAGAAGCACGGAGGAGGGAAAACAGCTCTGTGAGCTAACAACATCACTGCTAAAGCCTGAACACACAATGGGAAGGAATCCAGATACACGAGCGCTTCACACTGAGATCGTGTGTTTAGGGCTTGTGTGTGCCACGTCTTAAGTTGAGACCTGCCTACTTACACAGATCCGACAAAAAAAAAAAAAAAATACCAGGAAAGAATGACACAACACAAACAGCAGCGTGAATGATGATAACATTATTACACATCACTTTATCAAGTGGAATATCACAAACCACTTTAATTTTGACAAATGTACAGATTGGAATACTGGTACTGTTCAATTCGGTACCCATAACACCTGCCATGAGCTAGATTAAAAATACAGGTGGTAACATTACAGGAAATAATGACTCATTCAGAACAGTTCCGCTGCAGGTCTCTACAAACCGAGCAGACTCGATAACTCATATAATATTCCTGTAATAGCTTTTGCAATAGCAAGACTCAAATCAAATCATCCAACTTAAAATAAATCTGAGCAAAGCTCATGCATCTAGACAAGGTGAAAGCTGCATACCTGTTGTCAATTTGGTAAGACCTGGAACTCGGAATTTAGTGGAGAGATGGAGGAGATGTTAACGGCGCAACCGTGTGAGAGCCAGTGCTGAGAGAATGCACTTCATGCCCTAAACCAATGCCCTGACCACTATTTTTAGATGCACTGAACCCTGACAAACCCAGCATGTGTGCTGCCAACAGATGAATGAAGGACACAAGAGACTAAGAATGATCTGAACAGGTGCATTTTCAAAGTGCGGCCTAGAGTTTCTCTCCCGCGTAGAACTTTACCTGGAAACCTGCATCGGTGCTCCGGTTAAACGTGTATGCAAATCGCACGTGTCGGACGTATTTCTTGAGTTAACAAAATGAGAAAACAAAGCACAGGAGCCAAGCTGCGTGTGTGGTCGGTCAATGGTCAACAGGACACACAATGATTAACATTTTTGGGGAAGAAAAAAAAAAAAAAACATCTTACAATATGTTTTATTTATTTATTTATTTATTTATTTTTAACAAATAACCTGACATCTTTGAATTAATGCAATGTTTAAACAGACATTAAAATTCTTACTTACGTTAAAAATATCTTACAAAACAACTATACAATATTCTGAAATATATTTATTTAATCATTTATTATTACTAATTGTCCACTATACCGGTCATGTAGATACAGGGCAAACACTGCAGTTAATCGTCACATGATCAAACATCAGAAAGGGGACATCATGTACTGATGTAGATTAGAACATCAATACATGGAAACATTTTTCTAGTCTTTAACTGTCCATTGTATGTCTGTACCCACTGTAGCCTCAGATGACTGTTCTGCCATGACAGACATTTGAACCCGCTGTGTTTTTTCTATCGCTGTAGCTCATCCAGTTCAAGGTTTCGATGTTGTTTTTTCCGAATGCTTTTTTTATTAACCATGGTTGCAAAGAGTGGTTGTAACTTCTGTAATTTCCTGTTCGTTTTCCTTTGGCCTCTCTCACTATGAAGCCGTTTCCTCGTACAGAACTGCAGCTCACTGGATGCTTTTTTTCAAAATTGTTTCAGAAATGCTCAAACCAGCCCAGGGGTATCCAGATTATGGGTTTGACGTTTGTGATGATCTGATGATTGATTTGATTTTATGCACCAGATTGGTTTATACTTATCTTGCAGATGTACAGATGTTCCCAATGAAGTAAGTGTATAAACGAAAAAAAACGAAAACCTATTATACGGTACTTATTGCTCATTTTCTTGAGGAGTAGCAATAATTCAGGATCCAACTATTCAGATTTGGAAAAAGGACTTGCTGCTTCTCCTTAGCTGGAATGTTAAACTGAAATAGGAAGTCTATTCATTTAAGTTTGTGTTTGTTATGCATCAACACCTAGTTTCTGATAAGTCATGCATGGAGTGGTATAAGAATGTAGAAGCAAATACTTGCCCTTTAGTACAGAAAAAAATATAAAAACATAAATTTAGGAAAATAATACACAGTGATGTAGGTCAATGCTGGTACCACCATGAAGGTGATTGCATTGTACTTTTTTATTTGTATAGATCAGTCATTCTCTCTCCAGCCTCTCTTTTTCTCCCCACTCTCGAAATTAATAAGACAAAAGATGCAGCTTGTCATGCGACAGGAAAACCGTACTGGAAAACAGAGCGCTAAATAAAACCCTGCTCCATATAGACGGGCCAAGGCAGATCTATTTCATCGGTTTGCAAAATAATTAGTCACAGAATGACGTAACTAATGTGGAAGCTCGGTGCCATATCCTGCAAACACATCAGCATCAGTAATTCTTCTGAGAGGAAAACATAGCCTCAGGGTGATATTACAAAACACAATATATTACTGCAAACCTGATCGTCTGCATCTCGGTTATGTTTAGAACATTTCCTCTTTTGTATTTTAGATTAAAAATAAATAAACCTATCTGAAATAAATGAACGCTAATAGACCCTTATACATTGCAAAGTTAAAAACAATGAGTGAATACTTTGCTACAAGGAGCAAAACTAATAACCTCATTAGCGCACCCTAGGATACATCATCAGAACACTGAGATATAAATAATGAGAAGGGTCTGGAAAGTTCCTGGAAAAAACTTTTCTTAGCTGTATTTTGGGAAGGAGACTGCAGTTATTTCAGTCTAAGAAGCTGCGTAAGGTAATCTAGTTAAGGACGAAAGCAAAACAAGACTGACAGAAAACACACCTGTTTAAGATCAGTCTTAAATCCTCATTCCCTGAGAACACTGGAGTTTTATTGCCCTCCTAGAACATTGGCTGACTCCACCCCATTAGTGATCCCTTTACCTTAGGATCGAAGTAGGTTTCTAACAATCTTGAGTGCATACTATGACCTCGTCAATTACACGTCTATTTAAGAAAGTAGAACAAGCTTCCTGGACCTGTGTGGCACTTTAGATTAATTAACAACTTAACTTGAACGTTTGGTACAATTGCTGCTTTTTCTGTTGATCCCACCAGGAGTCACTACAGCGGATCATCCAATTCACACAGCTTTTGAGATCAGCACAGGTTTGTAGCCTGGATACAACCGTATCATTTTTACCCAGGTATGAGACCGTCACCAAGGATTCTATGCGACCTCAGTGGTGGGGTTTGGGATGTGACGTGAGCCTGGACTTTCCGCATGGCAGGAGAGATGCTTACCACTGAGCCACCAATGCCCTGGATGCAATTAAGGGACCTCAATATTCTGAGGTTCAGACAGTTAATTATAGACAGAAAGACAAAAAAAAAAAGTTACAGATCCTTACGACTATATATACGGTTATATTTAATTCCTATTTATAAAAATCTTTTTGAGACCCTCATACATCAACCTGAAAACGCCCTAGGAACTGCCTTTTCTAGCTTCCTTTCTCCATTTATAATCATTCACCTCACCTTTTCCCCAGGTTCCAAGCCCAATTACTGACTTACAGCTCATGCTAAAAAGCTATACGTGCGGCTACATGAGGAACAGCCTCTAATGATCTTGACATTATTGAATCACATGTTAAATCATGGGTTTTATGAACAAAAGCTAATTTAAATTTTGGTCAGAGCAAACGGTTCAAATCTTTACCTCGACCACAAATTTAACTTACAGCATCTGACAGCTCGGAGGGAAGGGACTACTTGCTTACTTAATTACTTAAAAGAGAAGAACTGAATAAAGAAGAAGTATGAGACATGGCACAAGCAGAGCTTTCCTCCTAACAGATGATTATGATATTAGCCTGCATCCAGTGCCTTTTATGGGCCTGATTCCGAGCTAAAAAGTTACAGAGTGTTAACAGGACAAATATTTACATCGTTTCTAGGAAACCTGGAAAATTACTGATGTGGGATAAAGAAAGAAAGGAAAAAAAGACAGCAAGTAAGAATGAGAAAGAATATGAGTGGAACTGAATAAAAGAAGAGATTTCTGCTGGTGATATTTGCTGTATGGTTTGTAAATAGCGCGATTAAAACGGTTCAAACCTACACATACATGATTAAGCTACGTGTCGGGATTCACATCCTTACTCGAGCATGCCCTGTGGAAGATTGTTTCACTGGCATTGCTGCCACCGAGAGCGTGTGTATACATGAATGAGAATGCTGGACTCTCTTTATGGTTGCATCATCAATGGGGTTTTTCTGTCTCTATCCTGGGGAGACTTGCCCTTAGGACTAAAGGGAACGAGTGTGTGCATGTGTCTGTCTGTAATAGATGAAAGAAAGAAAGTGAGTAAGTAAGGAGGAGCGGCACTGATGGTAATATCTACTGCATTGCCATGCCAACTATAAAATAAACTTTGGACAGGAAGTCGCTCAGACGGGGACTGAGTCAGGGTTTGGGGAAGGGAACTTCCTCTGTGAATGTACACATCATGTGTCTCCGGTGGATACACGAGCCCGTCGACATAATTCAGTAATTCAGCAATCGGCATATACATCTCGTCGTTCCACTTGTATCACAACAGCAGACACGCTCTTACGTGCTTACTGTCTACAGGCAGAACACAGTTTGATTGATTACGATCTTATTAAATAAGACAATTACATTTCTAATCAATCAAAGTTTAATATTTTAGTTTAAATAATCATTTGAAATAGTTGTGCACTGTAAGGTTTTGAGTAAGTGCAATAGTTTTTCAAAGTGCTACAGAAAACGTGAATAGAAGGACTTTAAGTTTGACAATGTTGTGGCCAAGTGTGGGAAAATTGTTCTCAACAGGTAACAGTGGTACTTTCTTTTCTAGCCAGAGTCAGATTAGCTGTCAGGATATATATATATATATATATATATATATATATATATATAAGCATTGATCCAAAAGGTATGAATTGTCCACAACAGGAAGCTGAACTGATATGTAAGGTGTACTATGGTAAGGTGTATGTAAGGTGTACTATTATTATGTTGCTAAGTTCAAAATCTGTTTAATAATGTTTCTGGGACAAATATACAAGAATGTTCATTGTCAAAGGCTGCTCAAAGTCATGTATGAACAGGATAGAAAAATGTCAACAAAAAAAAAAGGAACCTTTTTTGTGTATTTCTCTTGTGCGCCCTCTGGTGCAAGAAAGAAACATAACAGCAAAATCTTCAAGGTATTTTCAAAATGTATTCCAAGTGGTGACAAAGTGTCTAACCTTAAAACCCAGAAACATGAAAATAATACACGCATTAATAATCGTTCTAACATAAAAACACAACAGGAGGTTACTTATTGTGTGTGTGTTGTGTGTGTGTGTGTGTTGCGTCTACACTGACCTCAGCTGTGCTTTGAGCTCGTTGAAGCGAGGCCGTTTGCTCGGGTCGTAAGCCCAGCACTTGGTCATCAGACTGTACAGAGTGGGGGGGCAGTTGTGGGGCATGGCCAGTCGCTCGCCGTTCTCAATACGGCCGATCACATCGTTGTTCTTCACACCTTGAAAGGGCTTCACTCCATACATCAGTATCTCCCACATACACACGCCTGCAAGCGGAACAAAACAACGGCACAACATATCCTGTGAGACGAATGAGAGATTAATTAATTTTCCCTAGCCGAACCGCCGCACTATTCCATGGCAATACTCGAACAAATGCACACATTAGGTTTGTGTAATACTGTATAATGATATTATTGATATCTCACTACCACCAGGTCTGTTGACATTTACTGATGATTACTGTATATGTACTGTACATTACCAGACCTACTGACTGGTGCAAATTCAACAAAAAAAATTTTTTTTATACAAGTTAGCATTCAAAAACATATCCGAAGAGCATATTCTCCCTAACCAAATGGAGAGAAAATGAGTCGCCTGACAAACATCATCTAGAAATTTCACCCCCTTCCCAGATGCTCACAACTCACACATACACCCTTGCTTTCTGTTAAAGGAATTTGCAAATGTTTAGAAATACGGTCTACGGATGTATGTCCGACTTATCGATCATCTGTATTATTAAAGGTCCGTATTAGACTATTTCTTTAACAAGTTAGCACATTTCTCAGAAATCCCCCAAAGTGTGTGTCTGTTAACAGTCCGGCTGAAATACCCCTCAGGTAATGCATTTTCTTCATACCTCAACCTCACTACACTACCTCACAGCCCCACGAAAAGCAACATGCTAAAGGAGATGCATCTTCTTATACGAGGTCACAATATGAAACAGATCTTTTGCAACTGGCCTGTTTAAGCTCTGGCCAGCACAATAAAATAAATAAATAAATACTTTTTTTGTTGTTTGTTTATACACACACTGGAGAAACTTCTGAATGTCTAAAAATGACTAAAAATTGAATTTTGCATCAAATTTCCCCTTTATCATCACTTAAATATTACGGACACCTCTGTCAAAAAGAATACATATGTCTGAGTGTTTAACACTTTACGAATAAAACTGATGGTGCAGATACTGTCTCTACAAAGTTTAGAAATGAATGCAAGTGTAGAAAAAAATGCTTTTTTATGGAAGTACTGTAGCATCAACAGTGGTGAACTTATTTGGTACAAAAATATCTAAGAAAAAAAAAGCTGTTAAGATTTCTTTTCTTTTTTTAATTGTTTAATTGTGGACTTTATCTAGAATCACTCAAAAATCCACTGCCACAGTTCCTGACCATAAGACTAATAATATTTTACATCCTTTCCTACTGTCCTAGTTCTGGACAATTAAATTGTTTAGTAAAGTATTTTAAAATAGAGAACCTCAAACAAGGGAAAAAGCATTTAAAGCACACAAATTCACTTTTGTATCCCACAAATGATCCCAGTCACACTCATTAACACAAATCCAAAATTACACACTTACCAAACATCCAAACATCACTGGATGATGTAAACCGTCTGAAGTTAATGGATTCTGGGGCCATCCATTTAATGGGCAGCTTTCCTTTAGAGGCTACAGAAAGAGAAAAATACACTTTAAACAATGTTCGAACAAACATTTTTCTGAATTTCTTTAAGGGAAAAAAATGCTAAATAAAGAGGTTGGGAATGTTAGGATTTTGACAGTTCAGCAGTGTCTTTGCCAAAGCTTTGTTTTATGTTGTGTCAACTCAAGTAGCGCTTTATTGCCATGCCAGCCGTATACAGTACAGTACAGTACAGGACACAGTGGAGACGGAACGACATCAACCTTGGACCATACGGGTGCAACGTACAGTAGAAAGGCAGCAGCACGTTGAGAATTCAGACACACACAACCACATTGGGGCGACAATACTTCATGAACAGGGCAGCAAACAGACAAAAACGTTTAAACAGTAGGACGTATGTTCCATCCTCATTCTGTGTGATTGGAGTAGCCGGACAAACCTTTATAATAGGAGCTGTCCTCCATGTACCTGGACAAGCCAAAGTCGCCCAGTTTCACGCAGTCTACAGATGACACCAGCACGTTCCGAGCAGCTATGTCTCTGTGGATGAGAACAGATCTCTCTTTCAAACCACAGACAGAACCAGAGTTCAACATCCAACCAACATCCTGTGTACTTTATATACACATCAGCCGTAACATTACAACTCAAAACACTGTGCCTGATATCGTGCAAGTTCCCCTTTTGCTGCCTTAGAAGCTCTGGCCCACTGGGGTGTGCTGTGGTGTCTGGCACCAGGATGTTGGCAGTGGTATCTTTATCTTTTTTGGGTGCCGTGGGTTGCGGGGTGGGGTATCTGTGGATCAGACTTTCAGTCCAGGAAGGGAGCTCGATCGGATCAAACAAGCTGACCTTTGTTTTGGGTGCCCATGATCCTGTTACCAGTTAATGGTATACAGCTGGTAATCAATGAAAATATGTTAAAGTTTTGTGGTGCTAATGTTATGGTTGATTGGTGTATATACTGTATATACTGTATAGCGCTGAAGTCTATGAGCTTTTGCATAAACCAGGACTACGGATTTAAAATCACATTTAAACATTCTGCCAAACCCCTCTGCCTCCCTCTACATTTATACCCCAATCTCGTTACTCAATTACTGCCAAACTATAAAGAATTATACATTTATAATAGGAAATAAGTTCTCGCTCTGATAATCAGCGTCATCGATATTGTCTCCGTCTCATCTACTGAAGTTAAATTCATTCACAGCATTTAAATGCGAGTCTCATTATCTCTCATCAGTTAACCGCTCTCTGTTCGCGCTCACAACGGCGGGGAAATAACTGCTGATTAATTCAGTCCTGCTCACTAAATTTCCTCTTATTAATGTCTTTTATTAAGTCATTTAAACATCTGTGCCGCAAAGCACTCTTGTCTGTTTTGATGACGATGTGATGATGGTGCCTCGCGGACATTTGGACAGCCGGTATCTGGGTGCATAATGATTTAATTAGGCTTATGTCCATTTTGTTTTATATAACACCTTAATTAAACTGTGTGAAAAGCACACACAGCTAACAAGAAGTTGGTTATCTTTAGGGAGACTGGCTGCATTTAGTGCTGTGTTTTAGCAAGGGTTAAACACAATTAATAAATACAATAACCTATATAATCTAAACTGAAGATTCTGATAAACCGAAATACAACATTTACACTCCATTTAAGCAAAATCTAATTAAGTTTTCTTAAAGTATATTGTTCAGTTTAAACAATGACAGTCTGACATCACTTCTATACTGAGCCTCACGAACACAAACCTGTGCACAAAGCGTTTGCTCTCCAAGTAGGCGAGAGCCGTGCTGAGCTGGTAGGAATACAGGATCAGTGATGACAGGTCCAAGCTGTACTTCCGCACTTGCAGGAATGAACGCAACTGCAAGAACACAACAGCTGCATTCAAACATGTAAGACACTGACAAAATAACTCGACTCTCCTACGGCGACACTTTACCACAATCAACAATACCTCACTAAGGCATAGAATAAATACACACACTTGACCCAGGATTGACAATTTTAGATCCATGTCTCATCACAATTCTCCTGGTCTACAGTATCACGAGGGAACCAGGAGAAACATGGATTACCTCTCCCAACGTGCAGAGCTCCATAATGATCCACACCGGATTTTCCGTGATGACGCCGATCAGTTTCACAATGTGCGGGTGGTCGAACTGCCGCATTGTTACTGCAGAGACAGAATGATAGAGACATGACTACTGCTTACAAATGTGGAGCATAAACCGATCTCGTTTCCCAATCAGCCAATTATGAAACAGTACCGCAATGCACAAAAGCATACAGAATCAGGTCAGGAGTATTTCAAATTTCAGATTTGAGTTCGAGCTGAAACTAAGAAAAAGAAAGAAAAAAGAAAAAAAAAAGAAAAAAAAAACTGTCAGCAAGCTTCAGTTCTGTTCCAGGAGAGAAAGCCTAGATTGTTTAGAGCTACTGTAACAAAAAGACATGAATAACTTGAATAACTACAAAAAAAAAAGGGATCAGATAGGGTTAAGAGCCTTGCTTAAGGGTTCAACAGTGGCAACTTGGTGGTGCTAGGGCATGAACCCCCAACCCATAGCCTTAACCAATTGAGCCACGACTGCCTGTTAACTAGTTACATACATACGTATTCCGCCATCAAATAAGAAAACAACACAAAAACAGTCAGGTATAGCTAAAGTCAAACTTTGCTGTTTTTTTTCATGCTCAAGGCATTTAATATCACTAAACACATTACACATATGTAAATTCAACCATAAAACTAGGGCTTAGCAAGTGTTTAAACAAATGTGGCTTCAATTGTTTTAGCTATTAACACTTCTCCAAACACTTCTATTAAATCGCCAAAATAAAAACTATCATCCATGTTCATCAATTCATCTGTAAGGCGTGTATCTAGGAAAATCTACAGTAGGCTGAAATAGTGGGCTGATATGACACATGAGCTGAAAAGAATACACAGTGACAGTATGTACAGTACTGTAAATGTGGGAGTTTATTTATAATAGCCATATTTGGTACTCACAGGCCTCCTGGAGGAATTTCTCTCGGACGCTGTCCGCCGTGCTATTTTTGCAAGTCTTAATAGCCACCGAGAGGGCCGGACTGTCCTACGGGCCGAACACAGACGATCAGGACTCTTTCTAAAAATGGTGATGGTGTGCATATTATTGGAGGGGGGGGGCTGTGGCATACCGGACAAACGTAGACTCCTTGGTGGACATCTCCGAACTGGCCTTCTCCTATACAGCGGCCCAGCTCAATTCTCTCTCTCTGGATCTCATAATCCCTGGCTGAGGGGACAAATAACTGCATACTCATCACACAGGAAAAGGGCATTTTAGAAGGTCATGCCTGGAGTCCAGGAGGCATCTCTATTAATCAGTCATCACAGAGCACGAGCACAGATACAGGGCTGGGTTTGGCTTCTGGTGTCATAATGAATGCAGGACGATTTGATTGTAAGCCTGCATGTTCAGAGATTTTACAGTCTGAAGAACATTTAAGGTAATGCTGGTACTCTATTTAATAAATGCTTGGTGAAGAGGCACTATACAATAACTCAACAATTTGTAACTGATATATCATATGATAAATAATTTACACATGCAAAAAAAAAAACAGGAAAACTATTTATTCTATAAAAGACAATTCTCAATCCTAGATCTGTTTCTTGATTGTTCATACACACTTGCCAGCTATTTTAATAGGAACACTTGTAACCTTCACATTCATGCAGGATTCTAATCAGCCAATCACGTGGCAGCGATGCAATGCATACAATATGCAGACGCAAGTGTAGAGCTACAGTTAATGTTCACATCAACCATCAGAATGAAGGAAAAGTGTGACCTCTGTGACTCTGAACATGGCATTGATATTGGTACCATGCGGGTTGGTTTGAGGATTTCCGAAACGGATTGTGATCTCCTGAGAATTTCACACACGACACAGTTTTTCGAGTTCACACACAAGTTTTCTTTCAGTTGAGAATTGTGCAGGGAGGACACAAACACACACACACACACACACACACACACACACACACACACACACACACACACACACACACACATAGTGAGTGACAGTTCTGTATGTGGAAACGCTTTGTAAGAAGAAGAAAATGGTCAAATTGGTTTCGAGCTGGCAGGAAAGATAGAGTAGCACAAGTAATCATCCTTTACTACTGTGTTGAGTGGAAAAGCATCTCAGAATGCACAACACATCATTGTGGTGGACACGCTACAGTACAACAGCTTTCTTATTTGACTTAGTGTAGACTTCCTGTCAGCTCAGACCAGTCTGGTCATTGTCCTTTGGTGTCTATGATCAATAAGGTGCTTAACATCTACTCATACTTTTATGTGTGAAAATCCCAGGAGATCCACTGTTTCTGAAATACTCAATCCAGCCCATCTGCATACAGTACAGTAGCACTGACATCCATGCCATAGTCAAAGTCAGAGAAATTATACTTTTTTCTCTCACCGTTCTGAACTACAGCTCCTCACCTGTAACTGCATGATTTTTTTTGCAGTGCGCTGCTTACACATGATCACCTGATTAGTCGTTCTGGACAGTGAGTGTAGCTTATTAATAAATTAATGTGGAATTAAAACGTACACAAATGTAAGGTAAAGGGAAAAAAAGCACACAAACACTAGCAAACATTCATATGAGGTTATATGTATTCAGCACTGTACAAGCAAAAGCCACGAAATGGAAAGAAATAAGCAGGAGAAAAACCTTTACCTTCATCTAGTCCATAGTATTCTGTAGTGCAATTAATGTGAGAGGAGACAAAATCGGATATATGACACTGGTCATGATCATTGTTATTGGGCAAACGCTACAGAGTAAACCTCTGAATGTGTCGTCACTGCAGCTGATTGAAATTCAGTTGAAACATAAAATACATAAGTGTACTTTTCATGTAAAAAAATAAATCACTTAACATTTTATTTTAAAAAATAATAATAAATCAAAAGTACAAAAATATATGCTAATCCCACTAGATGGCTCCATGTTCTGCTCCTTTATTTTATAAAAAATAATTTTTCAGTATAGTTGTAAATTTATGAAATAAAGTTTGCTATTTAAGGTTTTATACTCGCATGCATGTATTATCATCTGCATGTCTGCTTTAGGCGATAGCTAAACCTATTTCTGATTGTCAGTAAAGAGCTTTGTGATATAATGAAACAGCCCAAAAAGCCTAAAGCTGAACAACACAGCAGACAGTTGTTCAGTTTAGGACTAAAAGTGAAAAAGGCAGCAGTGACCGACTGAACGAGAGCAGCACAAGCTGTAAAGAGAAACAGCACACACAAAAAAGTGGAGCACATGCTAGAAAACTAGGTTAGCACAGTGCCAGGAACATCTGGTCCGGCAGAGGAAGCTAAGCGCAGACGACACCCTTGGCACAGCTGCCACGATCCCTGGACATCATTTCTGGATTAACATGTGAAGCTGCTTTATTAATGTCCGTGGCTACACGGAGTACGTGATCAGATCGAGCAGGTCTTTGTTTCAGTGCTGAGCGTGTGTAATAACTCTGAATACTCACTGGAGGGCATGGTGTACGTGTCCTCTTCATCTATGATCTCCGCATAGTCGTCTGTCTCTGTAGGAAAGGAGCGAGAAAGCAGGATGAAGTCAAATGCAGGAGTCGGGGAGGGAAACAAAATAATTAGCAAGCTATGGTAAAGGAGAACATTTCGACTGTACAATCTGAAGTATTCCTTTCTCTTCTAACATCTCAGTGAGAGGAGGAAGAGTGCCGTCATATCTACGCTCACACACACACACTTCCAGGACAGCTGAATGTTTAAAAAGCTTGTCAGCTTAATAGGATCCGCTCTGGTATTTGAGAGGGGGGGGGGGGGGGGGGGGTTTTGTGTCC
>JAAGKR010001221.1:23005-135963 GCA_011419295.1 Clarias macrocephalus
GTTATGTGTACTGAGGGAGAGATGACAGCTTTAGTGTCTTTAAGAAAAGCAGATGAAGTCATGGTTACTTTCACATGCATTGTCTCTCTGCAGTCTGCTTCTAAGGATAAAATGATGGAGTTCTGCCGGGAGCGCTAAAGAAGCTCGTGAGCAGAGGAATGCAGCTGGAGAAAGAAATCTCCTTCCAACATGAAACAGGGACAGCTACATAAACTAACTGCTGCTTATTAAACTTTATCCACTGACTCCCTTTTTTATGTCAGCACCTAGTATTATAAAGATCTGCATCTTTTTGCAGGCGACAGAATTTCCAAGGCTTGAACAGAGCAGCCATTTCTTTATCGCAGCACTATCCTGACCAGACACAAGCTCACAAAATCCCATAGCAGATCACTACTGATGTGCTTCCATGTGTTTACATTTACTGTTCACTGCCAGGCGAAGGCTTTCAACCACTTGGACGTCCTTGCGTTTTATTATAACTTGATCACAGCTATTGGCACAGACTAGACAAAAGAGTACAGAATAACAATGAAATCATCCTAAATCTCTGGGAAATGTATTCACTGGACACTTTTGGATACTAATGAGACTCTAAATTTCACACTTGAAGAGTAAACGTGTTAACCCTATAGACAAATGACTCATTAACAGACTCATAGACATGAATGAAAGTAGGCTGGTACGGTCCGGTACCACTAAAACCGTTGCCAAAACCATATTCTAAACCAGTCAGGGTTGCACGTTCAATAAGAAAACTTCTGATAACATTATGTCATCTTAAAAAATACTTTGTTTAACAGCTTCTAATGGTGGAAATATACCTACTGGTAAATATGTGTACTGAATGTTCATGCATGATGGTTTCCTTGTGTGATCCTGCGATCGTTTGGGGCGTAGCTTATAAACGTCCTCAGACAATAAGGTGACGTGCTCATATGCAGCCGCAAGATACAATATGCATGTAAACCGTAGGGGCAGTGTAGTCTGCTGACGCATCAAAAATGGACGGACAGTTCAGAGGAAAAGCTGTGCGACCAGGTCCGAACTGTATGATGCATCTTTACCGCTGCAGAGTGACAAATATGTATGGAGATAAGTACTATCTTAAATGCTGACATGGAAACTAACATGGTTTTTATTATTACTCTAAATTATACGTAGTATATAAGCAAGTATGTGAACTAATATGCTTACAGCTTTGCCAGTTTACTACAAGAATTGCCTCTGAACCGTCCATGCTGTGTTAATTGCTGCTAGTTTAACATGCTGCGGATGACTGATGTCCAGTGCGTTGGGATTTTGGCAGGCAGATGTTGCAAAATCTCCCAATTAAAATGTGTAGCAGCATAAGTTGTGATGGTTCACGATATTCTGTTTTATTCCAGCAACAGCAGCTCAGAAAGTTATTTTAACATTTAATTAACATTTCTTTATACACTTACAACAAATGATTCATCTGATTTAAAATTTTATTTTCGTTAACTACGTTTTAAATATAAAATATAGTCGTTTTGACAAAAATGCTTGAATCCAATACAATACAGGGTGTTCGCAAACTTTCGCCATGAGGTGTATTTTATTACGCTATGTTTAAAACCTGATATATGGCCAGAAGCTTGGCTGAATTTAGCTACATGAATGGAGTATGACATTACCGTCTCCACTAATCTCATCTGCAGATCCAAGCATAGCAGCATGCAAAAGATCGGACCGAAAAATAGAAAGAGGGACACACACACAGAGAAAGAAACAGAGACAGAGAGAGAGAGATTATTCTCATGTCCTAAAACCCATGAACAGAAGCAACAATGTAAAAGCAGCCAGCTGTAAAGTAGCGAGCTTAGAGGGATTGTGTAGAGTTTTCTGTAAAGTTGAACTACACAATCTTCAGTGGATGGAAATGATTCATAATTCGAATTCAATATCCTGCAAGCACAGCAATGGACCTCCCAGAAGTAAAAGGTTAAATATATCTACGGCTACTTATAAATATCTACGTCTAGGATCGTATTTGACTCATGAACTTAGTGCAACAAAAAGCAATAAAAAAGTTGTGTTTTTTCTGGCCATGCAAGTAACTGTTAAGATGAAAATGAAGTATACACATCTACATCCTAGTCAGCAATAACACTGTGACATTTGAAAACTGTGTATTAAAATGGTGCTTCGGTTCACCGTAAGCTTTTTCAAATCCACTATATATACAGGGTGGGCCAAAAGTAGGCTTACCGTTACTTCATTATCTGCTTCATCTTCACAATCATGTTTTAGATATAAAAAATATTATTATTATCAAGAAGGTGGACACTCTGAGCACTTGAGATATTAAATGTTCAATGTAAAATGTCTAATATGTAATTATAATATATGCAAATAAAAGTCTAAATTTCTAATAAAGGAAAAATGTTTAAGTGTTAACTGTAGCCCTACTTTTGGCCCACCCTGTATATATTAAAATGCTGACATGTTAATGTGCACTGGCCATAAACAATACATAAACAGCAGAACTACATTCCAAAAGCCCGGATCGATTTAAACATGCATTACATTTGTCTAAACACTACAGAATGTTACACAGCAGAGTAGCAGTGCAAGTCAGTCATGTGGGAACACGCTGCAGGATAACAAACCTCGGGTTTATAACACGATGCAAATCTGACATTTTCAAACACAAAATTAAAGGGCAGGTATCCTGCGTAACACAATTTCACATTCCTATATCAGGGTTAAACAGACGCACGTGAACACATTCCTCTTACCTGAGACGGAGACAGCCTTGGCCCTGACGCTCTGCAGTCGCTTGTCATGGTTCGAGGCTCTGTGGATCAAAGGTTGCAGCAGATGACTACTGTACATCATTGCCAGGAAACTGTTTAAAACTAGACTGCACTGCTTAGTGTAAAGAGTAACCCTAGGCCTAGCCCTGACCCTAGGCCATGGTATTTCCCTCCCAAAAAAAAGGTGAGGACCTGTCAAATTACAACCTGCTTTAAAAGGGGAGGAGTGTCGAGTCAAGCTGGAGGTTGTGGAGTGACTTTTGAAACAAACTGAGAAATTCCACATTCCTCGGGCAAGTGTCTCACAGGATAAAGCGTGTGCTTTAAAATGGTGGTAAGTGAGCAAGGCAAAAGCTAGAATATGTCCGCTTTTTCTGGAAAAACTACACTACATGAACTACACATTGTTTACAGTACTACCTGACAGGAAGAGAAACTTGACAACATTCTTAGGAATCAGTCACACAGCTTCACTGAGAAACTCTCATTATTAAAGCGACCTGCTGAGAGCAATAAGCCGATGCTCACACAAACGGCTCAAATCCAATTTATTGCCATATCTAGATTTTACGAAGACGACTTCAGGAGAAAAACTTTGAGTTTTTTTAAACGAATACAGAATGCATTTGAACACTGATTCAAATTCAATTAACCTTCTCAGCCAGTCCAATTATATTTCAGGTATTTTATTTCTCTCCACTTTTCTCCACTTCAACACCGGGAATTTGCAACAGCGTGATGGAAACTAGCATGAAAGCAAGTCAGGGAAGGACGTTACACTATATAGCCCACAGATACACAGTTCATGAGAGGGACCTACCCTAACTGAGGCACATGACACAATCAAAGATGTATTTTTGATTGTTGTTGATAATTAAAGTTCTATAATTAAAAATATAGAATAAAATCATAGAATTGAATAAAGTTGCTTTTATATAATGTAAACTACAACAAACTTTATATTGTTGAAATTTACATTATATAAACCTATACTAACTTGTGCCTGCTTCATATACAGAGTAAACACACACGTGTTGTTTAAACTGAATCCCATGAAAATATGTTTTTTTTTCATGAAAGGGGGTGTAGTCTCTTAAGTCAGACTTCTAGCTTTCCCTTCAGAATCTAGTATTTTTCGTTATTAAATGTAGCAATGAAGTATACCACAACTACTACTACTACTACTACTACTACTAATAATAATAATAATAATGATTCATTTATGTGGCAACTTCTTCATACCAAGTTTGATATACAAGCACAAAGTATGCAAAAAGCACAGAGGAATGAAGAAAAAAAAAAACGGGAACGGAAACTTTTATAGACAAACACACACACACACATATATATAAATAGATATATGGACACAAACATACTGTTTATAGATATATTATAAACAATAATATATATATATAATTTTTTTTTATGGATAGACAGGCAGATTGATAGATACACAGATACACAGACAGAGTTGACTCGCTTTCACTGACACCACAAGCTCCCCTTCAAGATCATTTGGTTGTTAAAAGTAAAGAAATACTCACTTTGGAGCCTTTGGGAGTGAAGGCAGCGCTCTTTCTCCCTCTATTCAAAAGAAAACAATATGATTAAACTGTGCACGCAACAGAAACGTATCAGAAACATGCACTAATAAGTCTGGTATATAAAGCACTTCTGGTATATACAGTAGTCTGGTACGAATCTGGCAGCAAATCGAGCAATAAATAAGTTGTTCATACCTTTCTGCACACGGACAATGAAGGATAATGAGGTTTTGTTGACAAGGCGGCAATAACCATCGATAAGGTCGGCCATGTTCTCTGCTGTGCTCACACATGGTGTCGTCACCTTTAAAGGCTGCACCCACACACATTGTGTAGCAATACCACACACACACACACATCACACAGGTAAACAAGAATACACACAGGTAAATAAATTTAAATCTTTTTTTGTTATCGATTGAGATTTTTATTTTTTACATGGATAGTACTTTGTAAATAAATATACATTATGTAATACATATTGAATATCATAACATACGTGTTTGTAGATTTCCCACATCATCCCACCCTGACAAGTGACATGCTATACTGTGTGTGCATGCAGTAGGTAGGTGTGTGGGATCAATAGTACCTCTGCTGCACCAGCTACATCCAACTGCAGAATGCCCTTCTTCTCCTGTTCCTCGAACTGTATACTCGTCACCTGTGTGAAATTGGCCAGGTGTGTCGGCTACCAGCATAAAGGGGGGAAAAAACATACTTAAGGACAAATAAAAGATTTAGACTCCCAGTAGTTGGTGTTGGTGTCTGCACTGATACTCACAGCTGAGCCTTTGTCAGTGAGGTAGCTGATTCCTTCCTCAGGGCCAATAGCTAGCTCTACTGCTATCACCCAGCTGGACTGTAACACAGACAAGCACCAGGCATATCAGGCTACACTGCCTGTTCTTCTTTCATAAAGCATAATTAAGGCTTTTGTTCTATAGCAGTGTTGCCAAAGCAGTTAATAGTACAATAATATAATTAATAAAACAGCAACTGAAACAGTAACACTGTGTATCCCTCTTCCCAAAGCTGAAAATCATATACATATATATTGTTAAAGATATCACTTGTGTTAAAATAAAATTAATTCTGAAAAAGTAATAGGCTCGATCAAAAAAAAAAAAATAGTCCAGAGTACAAATAAATAAATAAATAGATAGATAAAACACACCCATAGCACTTAAACAGTTCTTTCTGTCAACCAGCAGAGGTCATCACCATCCTCCAATTAATCCTCAGAGCTCTGTCCCAAGTCTTTTTTTTTTTTTTTTACATAAAAAAATAAATATGTAATTGTTTTAATCAGAAGCAAATTTTGTGTTACATAAACTCACCCCAAGAGCACATTTAAAGCATTCTTTATCAAATCTATAAATTGGTGACAGGATTTCAAAGAACTTGACGATGCTCTGCTCATCATTAAGGTTGGCGAACAACTTGAAGGTCTGTTGAATCGACTTGCGTAATGTTTTTGGCTGTGAAGATAGAAAAGATATGAACTGTTTTCAGTCGTTTGCCTTCACTGAATCAAATGACTTATGAACTATATAAAGCACAGTAAGAAAAAAAATCCTGTTCCTCACGATGCATTCACTTATTCTATATAAACTTTAATAGATAATTCCGAGCAATGCTCCATCACTTCATATAAGTATTCAGGACGTAATGATACAAACAATGTAATTATTACAGTATGATGTGTTCTGACATATTTATTATTAAGGACAGTTAATTATCTACTTAAGGCAATTTCATCAGCTACAGAATATCCATCTGTAGATACGTCATGGTGATAAATCCAGAATTTTAATGGAATACTTTATTACGAACACCTGTATGCCTGCTCATTCATGTAGCGATCTAATCAGTCAATCATGATGCAGCAATGCAATGCATAAAATCAGGCAGACACGGGCCAGCAATATTTACATCGAACACCAGAAAGAAGGAGAAATTTTCAGTGATTTTGACTCTGGCTGGTTTGAGAGCTACAGATCTCTTGGAATCTTCAAAAAAGAAAGTATTCTCCAGCGTTTTGGGTGAGAGGGGTCAACATCTTATGGAATCCATGCCATAAATAACTGAGGTTATTTTGAGAGCAAAATGCAGATCTTATCAGGGGTTGGCATACTGTAGTGCTCATAATAAAGTGATCAGGAAGTGTATGTGCGAGTATTACGGTTTCACAGGGATAACCAGCAGTGCTTCTGGATGTCTACTTTAATTAGTCATGAGAGAGAATTTTGTTGGCTCCAATATTGTACTGCAAAACACTAGCAAGATGAATTTGCTTTCTTCGAGGCGCATCGTGATATTTCCATTTAATACAGATTAGGAGCTCTAGCTCTTCCTGCACACTAGGTGGGAGCAACATGAGTAGTAAAGTACAGAGTTTTTAAATTTCATTTAAGACACATATAGACAGATGTCCTATTTTGTGGCTTTAGTTTATCATCTCATGCACTGTTCTTATCTTAATCCAGAATCTTCAACAAAGTGTAGAATTGAATGCTCTAAGAAGGTTAAGCTATGGTGAGGTAAGATGAATATGCCTCAGGGAGAAAAATAAAGTGTAAGGGAAGCAGAACTATAGAAAAGAAGCAAACTCCCTCAAACACACACACACACCTACACACCTGCAGGCAAGCACACACCTGCGCATGTAATCTGCAGGAATCTCAGAGCCCTATAGAACACCTGACTGCAGAATCATATTCTGAATGAAAGTGATCCTTGATTGACACTGAGATTTAGTTCCATCCTTTTATTTACTCTATTATCACAAGAACTAAATAAGGAGGTTACTTTAAAGGATTCAGTGGATCATGAGAGAGAGAGAGATGATGTATCTGGTACTGGTGGAAGCAAAGTGACAGCATGCTTATAAAGTGCAGATGAACCCCCTACTGACTGGGGAATTAGGGCAGCAGTCACTCCACAGCACCGAGCTCCAGTGTCGCTGATGAGAGGCGCATTGAGAACTCTCTGCTACACGCCTACTGAGCAGCATAAGAAGAGGGGAAGGCAGAATTGGGCCACTCGATCTCTAGGGCATACAAACGCTGAGGCAGCTGAGCAGGTAATGATTCGAGAAGGACAATAGAATCCTCTCCCTGACACCAGACAGAATTATATTTTACGCTCCACTATCCTGGGCTTCTAAATCACTTTGTAAACAATTCTAAGGCAGAACATGAACCAGTTCTGAAATAGTTCTTAAACTACCCAAGTGTGTGAAGGTCATTGAGGACATAGAGGAATTCGTATAATACACACATACAGTATACTGACACACCAGCTTATTGGAAATCTGTACTAACTGCTGATCTTCTGGAATTTTCATGTTGAACAGTCTCTAGAGTTTTTACGATAAACAAGGTCAGAGGAGTACTTTGTGACTAGTTCAAGCTGACAGAAAAGTCACTGTAATGCAAACAGCTGCTCCTTATAACCGTGGTGAGCAGAAAAGCATCTCAAAATGTGTAACCTATTGAACACTGAGGCAGATGGGATTCCATCGGGGACCATTTTGATGATCCAAAAGCAGGAATCTGAGGCACAGCACAGTGGGCTCAGACTAGACAGTTAAGGACTGAAAGGTTGGACTGACTAGGCTGATGTTCGTTCTGAATGTTAAATAAAGATTTTGAGCTGCATCTGCATGTTTTTTATGCACTTGTGCTGCTGCCACATACATGAAGGACTGCAATCCTAGCACTAGACCTTGGATTCGTTTGTATGAAAGCCATGTCTACTGTATCGTATGCAAGTAAACTCTGTTTCTCACCTTGACTGAGTCCAACAGGCTTTTTGGAAAAAATCTCCTCAGACCAACATCTTTCCTGTGAAGACAAGTGAAAAAGTAGATGAAAAGAAGTTAGCTTTATGTCTAACGTAAAGTAGACATACCTTCAATGTTTACATTTTAAATATGCATCTCCCTTACACACTGATCAACAATCAATCCTCTAACACTTTGCCAGAATAATATAATGAGGAGAACAGGCGCCAATCCATCCATGTGTAATTGTGTGATGTGCGATGGATTGGCAGGTCACACAAGTACACACACACAGCTCAAATGAACTGACCTTGATGTTCTTTGAGTGTTTGTACTTGTGTGACCTGCCAATCCATCGCAATCCATCACAGGTCACACAAGTACACACACTTACAGTGCATCAAGGTCAGTTCATTTGTTTTTGCTGCACCCTGAAGACATTTGGAAAAGATGACCAGTTAGCCTAATCTGCATGTCTTTGGACTGTGGGAAGAAACCAAAGCAGCCGTAGGAAATCCACCAACCACAACAACGACATAACTCTTTTTTTTTTTTATAACTCCTTCGCTACTGGAAGCGTGAGGCTACAGTGCTAACCTCTATGCCACTTTGCCACATACATACTGTAAGTGACACGATGTCTTATCTTTCTGCAGATAACCACACCAATGATGTCTCTGATGTAAAGAACATTAACATGAACCCTTAAGTCTAAAGAAGGAAACAGAAGCTAAATGTATTCTGGTATTGTCTAGAAAGAGATAGAATGAATGAGTGATAAATAAACTAAACTTGAACTTAAATGCAAAATAAACACAAAAATAGCTTTATTACAAAGTTGCATGTCCTGTTTGAATGAAGCCAACACTGAATATAAAAATATCTGCACTAGTGTTGGACCATTAATCGCATAAAAAAAGTCAATACCTATATGCACAGTCAGGAATTTATTTTTTAGTATAATTTTAGAGTTTGTTTGTTGTTTAAAATAATTTTCAGGTGATAAATAACATGGAAAATGGCAAATGTCCTCTCAATGGGATCATGTGCGTTATTATTTGCCGTTTGCCCAGACGAATACATTGTAACAAAATGGTACATTTAATAGTTAAATATTGCAGATTAGATTGCAATACGCATCAAAATAATTGCACTAGCAAAACACTAGCAAAATTTTCTACCAACAGACCAATAAATTGTCCACTTGCAATTTTAGTAACATTTTACTAGAAATAAGTTTAGTCATCATAAATTTGGTTTGTTGTAAAGAAATTATAGACAAGTTTGGCTAGATTGAAGAATACTTCACTAAGATTCTTTGCAGTGTTTACGGGTGTGACTTGAGTATTCACTACATTAAAACCCGATTCACACACCAGTGAACTGTTACAGTCCCTTTACACAGAGCACAAAGCCTTCAGACAACAGAAAGCTCTGTAAACGTACAAACTATGCTGTAGTAGTTGCATCACTATTGAAAAGACTTTGGCTGGATTCATAAAATCTGTGAATAAAATCTATGATTTATGACTGATCTTCCAAGCAGCTGAAACTCTGCTCGAGAGCGCACCTTACATCACTGCGGGAGATGTGTAGGGATCAATTATTCCCCACTATAAATAGGGCAAACAGGGTTTTGAGAACACATTTTATCCTGACCCACATACAGCATGTGGGAGGTTAGAGAAAATAGCCTCAAATAAGATAAAAATATCATCTTTCAAAAAAAAAAAAAAAAAACATCCTGATACAAACCTAATAACTGAACCAAGTTGTTAAATGATATCGCCAAAAGGTTCACTTACTCTAGTAATTCATAATTGGATTTTTTATCAAGGGCATTTCCTGGCATCTCTCTGAAAAACCTCCTGTTAAAGAAATAAAAGAGAAGGTCAGTATATCATATATATATTTATTTTTATTTATTTATTTATTTTATTTTTTTCCCAGCTGTGTTCAACGGTTATACATGAACACACATGGCTTTTCAAATTCAGTAATTTAAGACGCTTACCTGATTTCAAGGCAGCCCAGTTTAAGTGCAATGTCCTGATCGACATGATCAGCTACTTCCATCATATAATCGCTTCTAACCTGGTAGTTACAGAGAAGTCACAGTGTTCAGAAAGAAAACCCTGACAATACAGCAGAATTACAAGAAAAAAAAAGCCAACAAATATGTTTACAGGTATAACATCTCCTGATTGATCAGAAAACAAATGGTTAGTCAGACCAGGATATGAGCATCGAGTCAGAATGGGGACTAAAGCATCTGGTTAGATTGTTATTGAAAGAACTATTTAAATTAGACTCATATATAAATATCCTATTGCTACACACATTGCTCATCAGGGGCAAAACTGATTGAACAAACTACATATTTCTAATCCATTTTCATATTCTGTAAAGCTGCTGTGTGACAGTGACCATTGTTTAAAGCACTATACAAATAAAAGTTAACTGCTGCAACCTTAATAAGCCTGATGACCAGATTTTATTTATTTATTTATTTTTGCTAATTGTTTTAATTAGGCCAGTGGTGGCTCAATCGGTTATGGCTGTGGTATCGATCAGAAGGTCATGGGTTCATGCCCTGGCATCACCTTTCTTTCACAGTTGAGATTGCAGTTGAATGGATTGAACGCAATGTGACTTTTTCCCTGCCTCATTTTAAAAAGGCACAGCAATAAAATCTGGCTTCCTCTTAAAAACAGCTTGTGATTCCACATCACGTCCAGAGAGACTATGTAGCTCAATTGCTATGATGGATTGATCGACAGGTCAGAGGTCCAAAGGGTCCTCTTAAAGTTAAAGCTAACTAACCCTGTTTACATTTACTCCAAATCATCCTGCAGTACATTACAACAAGACAACCACACCACGTACATCATGCTACAGAATTGTTAGAGTCTATTTCACCTCAGAATCTACTACGTTCCTGCAAGAACTGACAACATGCCACGATTTAAAGCATTACACAATCGGGTCACAGCTGAAGTGGTTTCCCCACACACTGATGCTGTAACGAGAAAGAGAGGTAAAGCTGTACCAGCTTACTGTACCTGGTGGTAAAAGTAGTTAAGTGCTGGTTGGTCTTCTGTAAACTGGTTTAGGAATGATTTTGGCAGGTAGCGTATTCGCAGCTCATACCTGAGGGAAAAAACAACAACATCATCATTTTCTCAACTGTAATCACGCTGAAGTCTTACTGTACTGTCTATTCTGTAGTCTACAAAATTCCAAACATGCAGTGATAATTTCATTTAGATCTTAAAAAAGCATAGTGATTTCATTACAGAAAAACACAACCTCTGGGTTAAATCGTACTCTTCTTGGGGAGTATTACTCTACTTTGCTTGTATAGGCATAAAATTACAAATATATAATTATCTGAATTGAGGTGGCACAGTGTGAAGTAAAAAGCACTATGAGATAATTACACTAAAGGCATAGCACTGGGAGAATTAGATATTCTAAAGATGCTCATGAATCCCGCTCTAGGCATGCTTCTGGCACACACGCCACTGCTCCTATATTTGTTTTGCATCACATCTTGCTTTAACCCCTGTCTTGTCTTTTTGTTTCCTTCCTACTGTGCTGTGATTGTTCTCACCTGTTCTCAGTTCCTGATTAGTTTTCCTGATGAGCCTTCATTGTTTAAGTAAGACTCATCGTGCATCTTGCCCGTTAAGTCTACTTCATTGTTTTCTAGTTTCCATGTTCCGTGATTCCCGGTATCGACCTACGCTCCCGTTTCCCGTCTTTCTATGAATTATCCTTGGCTAACAGCTGCCTGTTCTCCAAGTCTTACTGCTGATTACTGGATTACACTTAATCAGTGCAGGCTGAGTTTACTCCCTTGTGTCACTGCATGCTACAGTGATTACAATGACATTAAAAAATGTGATAAATGATGTATTGCACTAGAACATGATTTGAGACTTGTACAGCCAAATGCAACACTATATATTACATAAACTTTACACAGTTACGTGGATAAGAGTGCTTAGGGAAAAAGACAGCTCTTACGAGAATAATGTATTTATATCCTCCAACCATGAATCAGCAGAAATGGGATACAGTGACTGAGTGAAAGATCATAGCAAGTTGATTTTACATTCTGCTATTGATGCTACTGTATTAGTAGGGCAATCCCAAGCAAAAGTCGACCTTACCATGGAGGGAGATGTAGGCCTAATTCATAGGGTTCTCACCAAGCCATTTTAATACACTAACATACTACACCTGACTGTATACTGACTCAAGTTTTACTCCAAATATTATTTGGCAGATTCACAACACACAGTATGATATGCAGAATAAAAACGCTTATATGACTGTTTGTGACCTAAAAAGGAAGGATAGGATAGAATAGGAAGATTTTACTGCAATAAACATAAACTGCAGTAAGAAAATGTAAAATAGAAAATTTCAGATGAAATGTACAAATGTACAGATTTACAAGTTACAATTTACAAATATAATTAAAATATATAATATGAAAATATATAAAATATATAAATTGCACAGATGTGTACTTATGCTAAGAAGTGTATTTAAAAAACAAAGGCAAGAATGTTAAACAATAAAGCCTAGTGCTGAGCATCAAAACCATAACTACAAGGAAAAAGAGAGGAGGAGAAAGAGCAAGAAAAGGACCAGAAGAAAATGTCAGCAATACAGTAATTGATGATTTAATAATTTCATAGCTAGTTTTACTCTTACCGATGTTTAATGTTAAATTTCACTATACAAGCATGTTCTTTGTATAGTTTGTAGAGGACCAATTCATACACGTTACATCCATAAAGTACAAATGTCAAATCCATAGGGCATCCATAAGTTTATCCTAAATCGTTTATTCAAAAAATGACATTTTCAAATCTATATTTTATTTTTGTGTTCATTCATGGTACAAGGATAATGCTTTCTGCGATGGTCTTTTAAATTCCATTAGTTTGTAGAGAAACTCTCTTGTACTCTCTTGGTCTGTTTAAGGTCCACACCACAAGTGAAACGCTAGATATTTTTTTAGGATGTAAATAATTGTATTAATTCTGACGATCTGATAAAGTTTTTAGCAGAAGAGATTACATTACAAGTTTTACAAATTAATTCACTAATATGAAACTTGTCCATATTCTGAGACTTTTGGTTTACCAATATGAGTCCTAATTTCACATACATAACACTGGAATCACCCAGCAGCTCTGCTGTACGTTTCGCACAATCCTACACCATGCTCCTTTCAGTGGCTTTTATAACATGAACCATTGTCACCCTCTGACATCTTAATCAACTTTGTCCTTGGTTGTCTTTAGTCTCAGCTCAGCAAATTATGCTTTCTAATCAGATGGACCTTTTTAGGGTCAATTCCTCATTTACATCTCCGCTTGTCATTGCGTTCCTGACACCCGGCCCTGCTGCGCTCTTATTTATGTGAAATAACAGTGAAAGACTGTGCTTGGTTGTTTTACTGTACACATTCACTCTGGTGTGAGTTATACTGTACAATACAGGTGCTGCTATTTTTCCCCATTGTGCTATTATAGTTCTTTACCTCCTTACAACCTGAATGAGTTGGGAAGGGGGGAAAAAAAAACCTCTGGGCATTCCTGGTCAATTTTGGATGGCGTCTACAGACAAAATCTAAACAAAATCGGCAGAAAGATGTGAGAGCGCATGTTTTCCTCATCATCATGCAGCTATGTTCATTGTCAAGTCTAAATGAAAAAAGATTGAAGTCATTCATGGCCTCGCCCAATTTCCCTCATCCTTTCATGCTGACTGCTCAGTCCAGCAGTTTTACAGATGTGTGAAGTCACCACTGAAGGCCCTGTGACACATCTTCACAATGTTCCTCTCCTCTTTTTTTTTTTTTTTACATTTTTAAATTTATTTTTAACTCAGGTTGTGTTTTTCCACTGTCAGATTGTGTATAAGTGTGTGAATGCAAGAGTTTAATATGTGTAGAAGTCTGCTCAGAGCAGAAGTTCTCTGCTAATGTTCGCTGTCAAATGGAAGTGATTAGAGATTCTAGCAAGGCATGTTCCACTGCAAGCTGCCAGATTACGATTTCATCAGCGCCTGCACCAAGCAGCGATCTGCCTGCGAGCTAAAATTATTCTCTGTTCTCTCGCAGCTGCCTTTCTGTTTGCTCTCCATTACCGACAATTAGTCAGATGATCCGATCCAGCGCCAGACTGCAGGAACACCTGAGCAGCCTCGGTCAGAGGCTTGCGCTTGACACGCGAGATAAACAATGACGGATAAGAAGCAATGACAAATAGAGGCTATGTGAGTTTTCACAGGATTTCACCAAACACTTTGAAATGTGTGCCCAGACACATAAAAAAAAATTCCCATTTTAAAAAATATAAATTTTCAATAACTGCTTTATCTTGGTTAGGGTCGGCTTGAAACGTCTAAGCATGTATTCACACACTGCACGTTTACCTTGTTGTTTTTAGATTGTAGAGAAGCACTCTCAACACAGTGGCATTCAGCATTTTATTTACCTTGTGGCTTGTTATTGGAGTCGTGTTTGGGTGCAGTGACGCATTCGAATGTGCCTTATGAATTTATCAATCATGTAACACCGCAATTCTCACTGACTTCTTTGAATTCTTTAAATCGTAATCATTAAAACCCTGGACGGCCAAATAATTGATACCATACGTGTCATGCATACCATGCCTGAGTCCAAGTGAACCGTGCTCGAGCCCACCTCTTCAAGCAGGCCAGGACATGATAAGCTAACACAGAGATAAGATCACTGAGTCAAACCCACTGGACTTCAGAGGTCAAACAAAATGGGTTGCCTGATAAGAGGCCAGTCTATGGCGAGGCACCATGCGCACACACTCATTCACACCCAGAGGCAACTGTCTACAGGTGATCCTTCTACCATCATGCATATTATTGGTATTTCGGGAAAAACTCCAAAAGCCTCAGCTATGGCTGTGTAGGTTAAAGGATGAGATTGACTTGTCTAAACATCGATCTACTTCCACTTTCGGGTATGACTGTTGTCCATATATGATTCTATCTGTGCCCGAGTACACCGTATTATTCTTGAGCCCACTCTTTCCGGTGCACGGTTACTGAGCGTGGAACAGTGTGTTCTCACTGATCAAAATGAACCAGACTTGAGGAAACCATCCCGGGCCCTAATGTGAAAATGCCCACAGACAGTAACCTGAGCTCAGGATGGAACTTGTGCTGTATCACCATGCTGCCTGAGATTCCATTTCCAAAAAGGCGATATAAAAGCTGAACAGTACTGGCAGATAAGCAGAACCTGGCTCACACAAAAATCTTTGGCATAAATGACTAAACTGTCCATTCATTAGGAATGGACGAGAATGAGATACACAAGGAGACTGAATTTTTCTCAGCATCATGAATGGGGTGTAAACAATAGTGCAATTGGGGCAGGCTGTTCCATTTAGCTCCATTTAACCTTCACTGTGGGTTTACAGAGGAAGAGCCAAAGCTGGAACACAATGGCTCTTTATACAGTACAAGCAGGTAATCGTGCATGGTGTAGAACTAAAGATTAGACTCTTTGCTATTCGGGATTGAGCAAATCACGTCGGTTGTACTGCACTGTATTGTGCTTCCCTGTACTAAATTGTATTTCCTTCAGATTGGACATGAGAATGATAAAGTTTGATCAAAACATGAACATTTTTTCCAAATGCTCATTTCCACTTTATTTTTTTCGCAGAAAACAGCTGATCCACATACAGAGCTTTGTAAGCTTTATTGTTTTGATTCAAGATCACATTTACTTTACATTTGAGCATTTAGCAGACGCCCTTATGCAGATCGAATTACATTTTATCTTTTTTTTTTTTTTACATCTGAACAACTGAGGGTTAAGGGCCTTGTTCAACTTGCCCAACAGTGGCAATTTTGTGGTGTTTGAGGTTTGAACCTGGGACCTACCGACCAGTAGTCCGTTGCCTCAACCACTGAGCTACCTCATATCCCCCACAATGACTAGCAACATGACATGTCCATGTCCTTACTACATTTTTCAGTTGTCCCAAGAAGTTTGGACAAGCAGATTTCATATTACGCAAGTTTAACATCTAGAGAAAAAAAAACTCGCTGGCACCTACTACACCTACCTCTACAAATCATAGGATATCTAGACCTTTTTCTGCGATACATTTCAGCTTTCAAGATCTGATATTTACATATAGACTTGTCCAATAGAGCAAGAGCAGGAACAAGAAATACATGCTCCTCGGTCAAGCACGATGGAGGCAGTGTCAATGCTCGGGCATGCGTGTCTGCTTCATTAATCTTGATGATGGACCTCATGATAGTAGCAGCAAAATGAAAAAGTTTACAAAAACATTCTGCATGGTAATGTACAAAGAAATGCATCCAATCTAATCGGGAGGAACTTCATCATGCAGCAGGATAATGAGCCAGAACACAGCGCCCACACAACAAAGGATTTCATCAGAGGAAAAATGTGGAAGATTTTTGCTTGGCCACTTCAATTACCAAACCTTAACTCATGTGAGCGTCGAGACTGAAAGGAGAAACAAACACCAACTGGAAGAATCTCAAAAAAGAATCATAAAAGAACAACTTTGTGATGTTGGTGGGTCACATACTTGATGCAGTTATTGCAAGAAAAAGGTATGCAACCAAACATTTAGTTTCATTTACTTTAAGGTTATCAGTTCTTACACTTTTCCTCACACAAGTTCTTTAATACATATACAGTAGATGTAAATATCAGGAAGTGAATGCAAATTCGGACCCAGGGTCATCACTTAATCCAAATCCAAATGTCTGCAGTGTTCAGCCAAATCAAATTTGTTGTTGTAGTACTTTTGGGGGACTGTACAGTGTGAGTATACACACTCTAATCTAGTGAAACTTTGCAAGCTAGCTGCTTGTTAACACATGCACTAGCCATCTGTCACCTATTTTAATATTACATTAATGTAATTCATGTTCTATACCAATTATCCTGTGTACAGGGTCGCAAGACGCCTGGAAACTGTCCAAGGAAACATAGGGTACAGACGGGGTACACCCTGGATCCATCCTATGCATTGTATGGTGAATACACACAAACACACACTCATTCACACACACCGGGCAATTCATCAATCAATTAGGCTAATCTGCATGTCTGTGGACCGTAGGAAGAAACCAGAATATCAGAAAGAAACCCATTAAGCACAAGGAGAACAAACCCCATGCACACAGACCTGAGGCGGGAATCGAACCCCTGACCCTGGAGCCAAAGTGGTAACCAACAAGCCACCATTTCATACAGACTATATACAGATAACACATTCTTCTCCTGGTCACTCCAAGAGCTGAAATGAATTTACTGTAGTTTCCGTATGAAGAGACAGGGATAATAATAATAATAATAATAAGCTGAATAAGAAATCAATTTGTTTCCATGCCTTTCAAAAGGACTCAAGGTTTCTCAAGTCTATTCAGCTCCACTCAGCCCTGCTCTGATATTGTAGAGAGGAAACATGAACTGTATTGAGAGGCAGATATACAGTACAATACAGTCACTTTAACAGCACTGAATAAAAAGTGAACGTCATATTCAGCACTGATAAAACCAGCGCAGGCGCTCAGGAAATCTTTAACAGACTGATTCTCACATGGAGTTTGTGCAATTTAAGTGTTTAAAGTCGAGGGCTTAATGAGTATTACGGAGTACAACACGAATCAAACCTGTTTAATTCCCAGCAACCCGGAGCACATGACTGCATGCAGAAGAACAACACACACACAAACCATGCAAGCTAAATAAAACTAAATAAAATGCTGACTCACCTCCACTCGTCCTGTGGGTGGCGGCGCTCGTATCGCTCCCTTACGTGCGAGACACCCATGTCCGGGTGAAGCCAGTGTGTCTCGCCTGTCTTCAGGTGGCTGAGCCTCATACCGAAACACGCGACGCACCTCACCTTGTGGATGTCCACGATCTTCTGGATGATCCCCTAAAATTGAAAGGGTTGGACCGATGTTCAAATGTTCACTCAAAAATAAACATATTAATTATCATACAAACTAAAAATATTAAACAAATGCATCCATTTCTTTTTTTTGTACACACAGAGTCAGCCATATACTGTAGTGTCACCGGTGTCAGTGTGACCTGCTCCCATTAACATAGAGGTTCATAAATATCTCAAGCACTTACTAGGCAAAATTATTTGTAGTCTGCTTTAATTTGAAAAGTTACAGGCGATTTAAACTCCTTTAGACTGATTAGCTTGTACATTTAAGAGCATGTGAGCAAGACAGTGTCAGAGAGATCATATAAGAGAAAGAAATGAGGAAAGAGCAAAGTGTGTGTGTGTGTGTGTGTGTGTGTATGTGTGTGTGTGTGTGTGTGTGTGTGTGTGTGTGTGTGTGTGTGTGTGTGTGTGTGTGTGTTCGAGAAAAAAAAGAAAAAGATGAGCTGGTGACTGAGCATTTCCAACTTGCTAGCTGTGATAAAATGCTGCACTAGACACCTTTTTTTGCTGATATGGAAAGAAAAAAAAAAAAGCAACATGATATACCAACAAAATAAAATAACTCCCTAACTAAGCCGAGTTTGCGCTCTAGATGAATCATGAATTGCTGTTGATTTTTTTTTTTTTCCACTGTGGCTTCAGATACAGTAGGACCATGACATCACACTCCAGGTCCTACGAGGTACAATGTTTCTACAATTACGATGTAGAAAATATTAGGAATAAAACATACACCTGCTTTTGTGAAGGGGAAAAAGTGTATAGAAGATTAAAAAAAAAGTGTATAGAAGATAAACCTGTGAACAGCCGTCAAGACCTTCAGTACAAGTTTGCATTTTAATGTGCTGTCCTGAGCATGAGTATACTGTACAGTATACGAGTCAAATATTATCCACACGCCAAAACTTCTGTTGGCTTTCCATTCGAGACTACTATTTCCCCAGTCAATGCTGTGCAGGTGTGAACGTGTTACATCAGGTCATTTGTAACTGCAGTGCGAACAAAAATGGCGTGCGACGAGTGTTTTTTTGTGATCTAAAGGTGTACCTGGTGCCGAAACAAGTCACAGAAGAGCATGAACACGAGCGTTTGAATATCTGCAAACAAATTTGGACTGATACTCAAAGTGAGGTGAAAGTTTTTTAAAGAGAATCACTACTTGTGTGAAACGTGGATTCATCACTACAAGTCTCAGAGGATAAACGGTCAGAGAATGGAATGAAAACATCCTCAATCCCCAACCAAGAAAAAGTTCAAAAGTCAACCATCAGCTGGAAAGTTGATGCCTACAGTTCTCAAGGGCCAGTAATGGAATGCTCCATTCTTCTGATGAAGAAGTGAAGGTAGCGGAGAATTTGTGGCTCGCAGCTCAACCCAAGACATTTTTTTTTAAACAAGGGAATGTGAAAGCTTGTTTACAGATTGACAAAGTGTATTAAAAAACAAGATCATGTTAAAATATCCACTTGTCTTTACGAAAAGTTAATAAGAATAAATTATACAGTCAGAGCGCGGATAATTTTTGACTCACCCTCATAACTGCACAGATGTTTTCCCAGATTTAAGGTAAAACCCGATAAGCTTGCCTGATGTTTAGAATCTAACTGGGTGGACACAATACGCCACAATGATGAGCGCTCCAGTGACGAGGAGGCACGAAACAGACAGCAATGGAAAATTAGGCTCTGATGTTTGGTAAATAATTTATCATCACTGCCAATTTTAGACAGCAGCTTGAGGAGAGGATTAGAGGACAGAGGTGTTTGTCTTGCCTTCATAACAAGAAACACTATCATTAAATGGCGGCAATCAAGAGACATTTCTGAATGGTTATTTCTTCTGGAAACCCCCAAACTGGGGAGAAAACCAGAAGCAGCAGTAACGTGCACAGAGAAGGAGTCATAAGAAGATGTAAATTGTAGCCATGAAGGATGCACATGTTCACAAACAAAAACTCAAATAAACTGTAGCTTTCAAGTCAAGACTGATTGGTGTTATCATGGGCCCAAAGTGTACCAAGAAAATACAGTATGCGCCAAAATATACAGCACCGAAATTAATAGACAAACAATATTTCTATGAACACTATGTAAGTGTTCGAAGTGCGTGTAGACAGTGTTAATATCATTCACGCAGATTCTCAACCCGGATTCCTGGAACAAAGATTTCTGCAGACTGCCGCAAAAGGAGACGGTTTGTTCATGTAATACAGCCGCAGTTCTTGGTGGATCTTCACAGTTGAACACACTCTCCTGTAACACTCTCTCCACAAGTACGCATCAGCTGGTCGGGGGAAAGGGACGGGTATGGGAAGGAATTGTTCTGCCATCTTTTTTTTCACGACCACTCCTGTATGAGCGGAAATAATACTCAACTGTGAATTCTTTTTCTTCCATCAAAAGATGCATTTCCAGCACAACTTCCTTTTCACTACTGGAAACACGTGTCTGGAGCTTTGCCCTGTTGACAAACGTAAATGTGTGTCCGAGATGCGCGAGTTTCGGTACTATATATTTTTTGCGTATACCGTATTACCCACACCATTACACCATCTCTACCAGCCTGGACTGGACACAAGGCAGGTTGGATCTATGGATTCATTGTTGTTGGCACCAAATTCTCACCCTACTAACTGCGTCCTTCGGCCGAAATCTGAAAGTTTGATGTTCTGCATTTCGAGATGCTTTTCTGCTCACGACTCTTATACAGGTTATATTACTTCCTGTAACCTTTCTGTCAGTTCAAACCAGTCTGACCATTCTCCATTGACCTCCCTCATAAACAAGGACAGTTTCACTTACTTAATGATTTATTTTAATTTTTTTACACCATTCTGAGTAAACTCTAGGAACTGTGGTGTGTAAAAAAAATATATTTTCTTAAAAGCTCCAAGGAAACCAGCAGTTACAGAAATATTCAAACCAGCATACCCGGCTGACAAAACAATCATGCCACAATCAAAATAACTGATTACACATTTCCCCCCTTCTGATGGTTGATGTGAACATTACCTGAAACCGCTGGCTCTTCTCAGCAGGACTTTATGTACCGCACTGCTGCTACAAAACTGACTGATTAGATAATTGCATGAACGAGGGGGTGTACCGGTGTTCCTAATAAAGTGCTCAGTGAGTGTAAATTCTACAAACAGGCTGGTAAATGTTAGATGCATTAGGTAAGTCTTTGAAGGCTCTGAAAAATTACACAATAGTTTTCTGCCAACACCTAAATTAAGTGTTATTACAGTGTTATTATAACGAGACCGACAATTTTCCATCAGATCCACTAAAATACACACCTTGATGTCGGTGGAATCCCCGTGTCTGATGTTGCTTGCCCATGTGGAGGGTTCACTGCTGTTTTCGAAATAATGGAAGACTTTGAGCACACGCTCCAGCGTCCCGGGCGGTCGCTCCATCCCCCCACTGAAGCGTGGTTTCACCCCCTGACTCAGGCCATGGTTATTTACATTAGGGTCCGGGTATCCTGTTGCCATGCCGTTGGGAGATGCTAGGTGTCGGTCATATTCTGCGGGGAGGACAGAAATAAATCAATAAAATATAATAAAAGCATAGTAATCCCAGGACAGTAAGGATGAGTTACTGCTAGATATAAAACACTGCCGCAATACTTTGTCCCACTTTAATAACTCCAAAAACTGTCTCAAAATGGTTCCCTAAGAAGACCCACTTTACCCTTCTTTGCTTTTAATGACGAGAAGCAGTGATGAATGGCAGCTGTCCATTCAGTGCTGTCCATTGTTGACTGATTTCACCATATTAAATTAAATTTAAAGATTAAATTAAAGAAATTGGAGCAAAGTGCCTAAAGATACAATGTAAATGTAACAACCTCAGCAACAACCTCATTTCCCTCTCATCTGTTCCAACCACTCAGCATTCAGCATCACCAGTATACTAATCACCAGCCTGATCATCAGTCATCATCTGTTTCTCTCTGGTTCATGCTTTAAGTTAGATGTTTTTTTTAAGCGATGGTTCATAGGTCATTCCTCTGAAACTGGTCAGGTACAGGGTCTGGACTGAAAATGAGAGGCAAAACCTTGCCAAAAATGAGAGTTAAATAGTGCTTCAGAATCTCTGGAGAACTATTCCTCGTGTCTACATTAAAAATACAAGAAAGTCTGTCTCTCTGGAAGCTAAATAAATGGAGAAATGAGTGGCGGGTCAAGACTTTTGCACAGTACTGTATATCATGGTGAATCAACCTTATAACAGTTAGAGATTGCAATCAGGACTGCTTTACAAAAGGGAAAGTGACAGTGCGACTTTAAATCAGAGCAGGAGCTCAGAATGGAGCTCAAACATTCAGAGAGGAAGAGAGGAAACATGAAAAGACAGCAGCAGTCGATCACAATGCCATCCTGCACTGGCAGCACAGCTGTGTGGCCTTGAGACATGGCAAGAATCCAGTGATGCTTAAAACAGTGATGATTACCATGTACGGCGCTTGAAGAATTTCCATTAAAATATCTTCACTTGTTAAAAAGCATTGATTAAAAAAACATTTCGGGCTTTGAAAAAATGGTACGTCAAACAGAAAGCAGCAAAATAAAAACCGCTACGACTTAAATAAATGGCCAAACATCTTATTGTTTACATTTAAATAATAAGAAGGTTTGAACCAAAGACCCTGGAGCTGCTGTGCCAAAGCACCAGAATTATTTTAGTTTTTTTTTTTTTTTCCACTTACGTGACTTGCGACCTGAAAGACACCACAACACCCTCAGATGACATTGCTAGATATGATCTGGGAACCTTTGAAGCAAAATTGCCAATGCTCCCCGTGTGGGAGAGATGACATCACTGTCTTCCCCGTCAATCACAGCAACACAATCACAGGCATCCAGTGAGCTCAGGTATAGTACTGTGCAAAGGTCTTAGACACCCTGTATTTTTCAGTACAAACTTTTCTATGAATTATTTTTTTCATGACTTTATTATTGAGTCGTACAAAAACATTATTAAACAGTATTATGTTTAGCTTGGTATGTGTATCTCATTTTCTTATATCTTCTATTGCATAAATACCTGACACTAAAGTTATTTTTAAAAGACTTTAAGGCTACTGCACAGTACTGTAGGTGGAAGAAAGCACTATACTTCAAGTGTTACACTGCTCTGTCATTGACTATCGTTGCATGTTTGAGAAAAATGATTTGTTGCGTTCTCCCTCCTGGTCTGTAGCTGTCATACAATAAGGGTCAGCTGGGTGGTGGGTGGGACTTGGCGGGTGATCAAATTAGGCTCAAAAAAAGACGAGAGGGGGATTACTGCATTAGCAATGACCTGAGAATGTAAATCATGGTACTATGAAACATCATTTCAAGAAAATGCTGTATCATATAAACAAATGTATTAAGCTGGTAACAAAATGGCAGAATACCCATCGTAAAAAAAATATGTTTATATGTTTAACATTAACAACGCAAACAGGAAATCACACCCCAAACTAATATTGAATAGCCGCAGTGTTAATCAAAGAAGGCCATATATCTAGTGAAGATTAAAGCCAACAGAAAAATCAAGAACTACGTTCAGATTGTGTGTCTTTCGGCTTGCGTTCCTCTCCTTACCTTTTCTGATGAAAGGCCAGCACGTACACGCCAGAGCTGCGTTGACCAGTGCAGGACACCAGCAATGTGAACACGCAAACACTCAGGCAAACACCGAAATCTCAGAGTACACATCTACCTCACTGCGCACACGAACACTAGTAAAACGAGTTAATTTTAAACCAGTCTCCCCTAAACTAGCCCTCTGCCTGTGAAACACAAACACACACACGTAGTCCCACACTTTTTGAAACGCACAGGCAAATATTTCCTTTGCTGTGACGTCATATCCTGCTTATCACAATGCACTTTGGCAGGACACTATGGATATCCACTTCCTGTCTGTGCATCCCCACAGAGACAAGGAGCACACACTCCTCTTCCTGAGCGGTGTTTAGTCTGACGTGCAACAAAGTTCTCTCTGTGTCAGTACCTTTGTAGGGCTTTACAACGTTTGCCAGCATTCTGCACCGAGCAACAAGCACTCTATGTGACAGACGTTACATGCAAAGGTACTTAAATGAGTTCAGTTCTGAGGCATGAAATCTAGGATTACTCAGTCAGCACCTCCGTAACCTTGTAAAAACCTGATTCTTAAAAAAAGACTTCACTAATCACTAATTTGTTAGGCGGGAGCTCCTACATGGTGTGCTCCACCAAGAGCTCAATAACACAGCTTCCACCATGAGTCGATTTTTCCACATGCAACTGTTTTATTTTTAAAAATAAAAGCATATATTAAAAATAAACATCATTAAATTGTACACCAGCTCCAAAATGACAAAATTACTCAATTAAGGAATCAGCACCATTTTCCGTTTTTTTTTTTTTTTTTTAATAACTCAAATATAAATCTCTGAAGGCTCTGATCTGGTCACACACCCTGCCATTCCCATTACACTCTCTCCAGTTTAACCAGTGGATTAATAATGGAGTGATTGCGGTGTTACGGTCTGAGGTAACCATGGCTCTGGCTTTCAGACCCAGCTTTAGAGATTATCGACAGATCCCTGCTCCCTGCTCAATCGTCTACTAGCAGCCGTCAATATGCCTGAGTCACGATTCCGAAAGACCTCTCTTTCCTTCCCTCTCTTTAAAGTTCTCTCTCAGGGACACTCAGAGGAAATGAAATCCTGTTCTTTAAGCCCCTTTCAGATCCCCTTAAGACTCCTGTTCTTTCAGGTGTGGAACTGCTCTAAGGATTAGCCATGACTCACCTTTTAAACACAATATCAAATTAATAAAAGAAGCTTTAAATCCCATACGTTAGCACTTAGAGAATTATAATTAGCACTGCTATTCTGCTACAGCACTGAGACTACTGACATGCACCCACTGTTCTGCTGCTGCTGCTGCCGTGTGAGGATCAGTGCTGTGCTGAGACACAAATCATTTCTGATCAGTGGTGGTCTTCTTCAAAACATACGGTCAGCATGTGGTACTCCAGTATATCCTGCCTCCAGTTTCCTTCCTCATACCCAGGCTTACAATTACTCTAGTTTAAGCATTATGGCATTTAAGAACAGCTGACAGACATTATAAACTCATTATGATTTTAATACTTGTACTTCAGCTTCTAAAAGCTACCAGTCGGCATCAAACTCAGTTTTAACTCAGAGACCTGCTCCATTCATTAGTGAATCCATGTCATACCAGGCAGCATGTATCTCCGCTCCGGCTCTAAAAAATGAGTTCATAGTCGAAGTGACAGACCATGCAGTTCATAGAATGACCACTAGGACTAGAAGAATCCACACAGACTCCCATGTTAAAATGCCCAACTTTACAACAGAAATAAACATTTGCAGCCTGGTACACACACAAAAAAAAAAAAAACCTGTAGATATCCCCATCCATGACAACTGCAAAGATGGTGAACTCATCAGTTTAAATCATATTAAGCCATACAATTACGCATAATTAAGAGCATGCCTGATTTGACTGACAGTTGCATTATAGGTTTCAATCTGCTAGCTGTCTGCTCTGCAACACTTTAGCTAACCAGCTGATTGGAATCGGTAAACTTGACTTCTTAACTGCATAGACCTTGCAGAGCGTCCTTATTCTGCTGTGAAGTTAACAGTTCTGACAGACAGTTCAGTTTTTTTTTTTTTTAGTGAATACAATTCCAATGATTTAGATAAGAATTTATAAGAAAAAGAATTCAAAGGTGATTAAATGTTAACTTACCACAAGAACTGTAGTTGACATGGGATGGCAGAGTTCAATCAAATGCAAAGTTAGCATATAAATTAATGTTAGCCTTTTAAGCATTTTAGCTAACTGTAAGCTAAGCTAGCTGGCTTTTGCTAACTTAGTAGGTGTGTTTCAACCAAAAGCCATACTCTCTCTATTCTGCCCATTTATGGATGAACCTGGGGTTTAGGCGGAGTGAGCTTCTGCCAAGAATTCGACGACGAGGAAACCTATGCGTGACATCATGGAGGATTTGTCCAGTTCTTTCATTATACAGTCCATGTGTCAGATGGAGAGATGGAATCCTTCTTCTTTTTACCACTAAGCAATGCATGAAGCGGAGGAACCAACAGTGTCCCCTTTCCCTCACATGAATGATAATCAATCAGTTCAGGGTCATGGGGGCTCAGAGATCTCAGGACACACCCTCATTGACACACACTTCATCATACACTATGAACAATTCTGAAACACCAAACAACCTACACTGCATGTATTTAAACTGTTGTATGATTTTCCCCCGTATTGAAAATAATGAATTTTCTACCAGCGGATTGAACTTCGTGCAGTGAGTTGTTTGTACGTTTGTTTCTCTACATTTTCACTCATTACGTTGTTGCTACAACAGAAACCCTGACCTTATCATACAGCAGGAGTGTAGACAGATCTGGAGCCATCTGTGTGTGCATATGTGTTTTTCGAATAAAGGTCATCTAGGAATTTCACACTCCTAATGAGTGCTCTACCCAGAATAAGGCAAAACACAATCACTCCTACACTTTCTAACAGTCTCTATTTTAACTCCTTCCCAAGTGACAAAAGCTACACCTCTGCCTTAAATGAAAATATACCAACATATAAACACACAGCGCAAAGGGGACTGTACTAAAACCTCTAAATATGTAACTGCAGATGTGGGCACACTGTAACCAGGCTAATCCCATAATAGAACGCATTTAAACATTGTTTAAATACATGAACAATACAAAAATGGTTCATACAACCATTCGAAGGCATAGGAACGTTAATGAAATGAGATATTCATGGCATAGACATATTGTATATTCATAAATGTTTCACAGTTTCGTGGATATGGTTTTTAGAGATGAACTGTCAAATTTGTGGAGGAAATGTGGTCACTTAAGGTTGAAAAAAAATCAACAGTAAAAACCTTAACTATGCTTAATAGTGAAAGTAAGAGCATTTCCATATGCACACAATGTGATTAGTATGCATATAGGGTAGGAACTAAACAGCTGTGTGAACATAAGAAAGCCACTTGTTAGTGAGACAGACAGTTTGCTAGGGAGGAAAAAGATTGGACTTCAGAGCATTGAAAAAAGGTCTTGTGGTTTGATGAGTTCAGAATAAGATCGGTAGGCATGTCAGGTTAAGAAGGGAAGCGCATGAAGTGATGTACCCATAATGCATAGTGCCCACTGAACAAGCCTCTGGAGGCAGTGTTGTGATCTGGGGTTGCTTCAGCAAAGTAATGCAGCAATAAAATAAAGTCAGCCAATGACTTGAACTGGACTGAATCACCAGGTTATTACATCAATTGAGTTTTCTTCGCTCATGGCACAGGCATATTTCAAAACTCAAATTACAAAGGAGTGGTTCTGGGAGTATGAGGAATCCTTTTCACACGTGATAATCAATTACAAACATTTTGGCCAGGCAATACAATCTTGTTCTACTGCAGGGTTTTTTCACCTCACTATTTTAGTGAGTTATATTAAGTGTAGTGACCATATAGTCCCTGCATCGTATGCTTTAACATGGCAATTGACATTGTCTTTACAGTCGTTAATTATTATGCTCATAAAAAGTGTACCAACATGCACACGATCAGGATGGTCCCACATCTGCTTTGATTTTTTTTTTTTTTTAGAAAAATAAGTATTATCTGCCAATAGAAGAACAAAGATAAAGCTCTTGAAAAAATGTAAGAATCTTGCATTTGTTTTGTTGCAATCAGAATATTTAAGATATGTTCACTTTGATGTCAGTTGTCAGGTTTTGCAGTGCATACTTCTCCACTTGGTGTGGGACCTCACCATTACACTGAAAGGGCTATCTCTAAAGACTGGCTATGTGCTAGCAATTACTTTGATAAAGAGTAATCTTTATCAAAATAAATTTCTTTTGTAAAGTTTTTATTTTGATAAAAAGTGCATGCCTTGGTGAAACACTTGCATGTGTTGGAGGGCAAGTGACGTGCATGTGACGTCATGTGATTCAACCCAGGCGCTCGCCTACTTCTGTTAACCAACTGATTGACCTTGCCGTGTTCCATAAAGGAGAACCTCCTGAGCGTGTTCTGGCCTACATTCCCTTCAGCCCCATGTTGTCCAGACGGCAGAAAAATGCACAGGTCAACAACCGTGTGCTTTCTCCTCATTTTACATCATCCTTCCCAGTGGCATAAATAAAGCACCGAACACCCAGTAGGAACCTACCCAGATGCTTCGAGGGAAATAAAAATACACAATGTCATATACTCGCTCTCAAATAGTGCTGAAGGGCTCAGCATGCATCCCAAGAAGGTCTTGGCGGTGTCATAGAGGAGACATGTTTGAACGGTCTTTCACAAACATTCACACAGCTGTGGGGTAAACTCCAACAAAACGATGGAATTCGGAGTTCATACTAAAAACAAAGAAATCTGTAAGAAAGATAAGATAAGATAAATTATGACTGAATGAGTGCTTTTGGGACATCCTTTATATCTGATGACCGTCAAATATTCATCAGTGAGCTAATAACCTGCAAAATATCTCTCATACACATCACTACCAAGGTAATGAAGCAGTTCTGTGAGAGGCTACTGCTATATCTCAGTCCTGAGCGCAGTTTAATCAGGTCGAGTGATACCTACGTAAGACACACCACACACTGCACACCTACGTCGTCCTGCACTCCACGATTTGTTTATTAATCCTACGCATCATCTTATGTCTGAGTGTAATGACCTAAATTGGACAGTATTAGTAGGGGTGCATGACTAAACGAGTGTGAACCAGTTTTCAGAAAGCCATCCAGGCCATGGATTTCTGTTTCAAAGGCTCTGACTAAATAAAAGTTCCCTTTGAAAATTACTTAACGTGAAGTTTCTGAGAAACTCTAAAATATCCAGAAAACGATAAGAAAAAACCTAGACAATACAAAATTGTCAGGGTACATAATCTATAATAAAATCAGACACGCGCATAACACACATATGACACTAAAGCACATCTCAGAGGATCAGAGCTTCAGATCCTGCAGCTAGAGCGCTACAGTATGTACTTGACATACTTGGCAGAGGAGATGTGTAGGAGTAGACGCAGGCTCGGCGAGCCCAGCACAGAGGGAAGGGGCTGCATCCGCTGCTCTCCATACGCTCGCCTCTTCCTCCTGCTCCTCCACCTGGTTCTCTCTCCCAGGCCCAGCGGCTCTCCGGCTCCCCCTCACACACATGGGGAGCAGGGGGCCGCCCGGGCCCACCTTGGCCCTCTATGACCTCTGTTCTGGCAGCGGCAGGGTGGAGAAATTTGTCCGCTCGTTAAGCGAGGTACCCTGATCGCCGCTGGTGCAGAATAATCCCAGCAGGTGTAGTGAGACGAGAACGGCCGACAGAGAAATCAATGCAGCTGGAGGAAGACAAACTGAATCATCTATATCAATATGTGCATACTGATCCGGTAAATCCAATAGAGCTTTACAGGGAAATCCAAGCCTTAGACAAGTGACACTTTAAAAACTAATTCAGAGGCTGGAACAGAAATCCTCAGGCGATGAAATGCAGCTTCCTGGAGGACACCTTCTCTAGCGGTCCTTTCAGAGGTGATATCCAGAATGAAATGGAAAGCAGCGCTGCAGTGCGTGTGTGTGTGTGTGTGTGTGTGTGTGTGTGTGCGCGCCGTGTGAGCATTTGTGCATGACTTGGAAAGAGGAAGAGTGAGGAATAGAGCCGGTGAGAAAGGAAAGGGTGGGGAGCGAGAGACAGAGAATGGGTAAAGCAAATCAGGGCAGCTGAAAAAGGGGGAGGAGTTACCTTACCAATATGCTAATTCCTCTCAGCAAACTCTTCTGCTATTTGCAGTTAGAATGGCTTTTAAACATCACATGATCAAACCCAGTGGCTGCAGATCAGGTTTGATGAGTGCGCTTCACCGCACACCAGCACAATGGCACCCGAACAAATGCATAGAGATGTTACAAAAAGTATGACGAAATTTATGGAAACCACCCTTACCCACCATATTACATTCTATTACTGAGAGTAATTTGTATATTTATATTCTTTGTATGGTGATAACTATTCAGCGATTTTCAAAAAAATATATATTTAAATGTTCATGATATTGCAATAGCAAATATTTCACAGTGTGCTGTGTTATTGCAACAGATAGCTGAACTTAAATTTACTCCATCTGCATATAATATAAAATATTTCTATTTTACAAAATAATAAATAATAATAGAAAACAAACCACAACTTGTATATAAGACAAAACAAGGTATATTAAAGTAATATATTAAATTAATATTAGGTAAGAACAAAGTAAACATGTTACAAGCTATTAAAAAAAGTAACAAGCTATGAAAAAAGAAAACATTTCAGGATAACTATATGACAACTGACTACAGTGATTAGTGAGTATAGTACATAAGATTGCTAAGAATCTTAAATCAAAAGACACTTAATTGGCTTGGTAGTGTAAGGTAACATACTGTACTGTATGTATACAGTATGTGTTTGGGCATATACATACACCCACTGTATTATATACACTATTATATACCCAATGTTTATATACTGTATATATGCTCAAATATATACGGTAAAAACTGTCACCATCTCACCAAGCAAGGAAACCTTGATAGAAACAACATATCATCCAAAATAGACATTGCTGAACTGATGAAGCATCAACATTATGGAAGATCATTAACGGAGATTAAACACCATCAGTGTTATGATCTGTGGTTGCTTTTCAGTTGGTGAAGTCTAGGCTCAGCAATGTTATGTGGCAATAAGATGAAGTCGGCTGATGACCTGAATGTACTGAATGACCAGGTTACATTATTCTCTCATGGCATGGCCCTATTCCAGCACTCAGATTGTGAAAGACTGGTTCTGGGATTATGAGGAATCATTTTCACACATGAACTGGCCATTACATTGTGTGCTACTGAATAAAATCTAAAGCTAATTACTTGCTAATCAACTTTTTTTTTTTTACATGAAAGATGTGCACAGAAGGCCAAAAATGCCACAAAGGAAGAAAGTTGGTTGAGGCTTTTGTGGAAAGAACAGCTAATTAGACCGTCTCTCCCCTAAATCATTTAAAATGTCTAGTCATAAAAAAGCAACATGGATAAGGTCACTACAGAACATCATAGATCATCACTCTTACTTACAAAAGATCTACACATAAGAACAATGTCTTATAATTTTCATCAACTATCTACTTTAATATGGAGCCTGAAATGAAAGGACAATCATGCTGAGCTTCATACTCACATTTCAGCCATACATACACATATATACAGACCCCAAAACAGGATGAAGGCAGATCAATTAATCAATAAACTATATCACTGGAAACCAGGAGATCTTTTTTCTAAATTGTAAACCCAAACCATGTTGAAAAAATTTCACATAGACTGACAAGTGCTCTCTCGGTAGAAAGTTTCAAAAAAGAAAGCTTTATGGACCTAATAATTAGACAAACAGTCCAAATAAATCTCTTCTTAATGGTCCAGAGAATTAAATTTACACTTACGGCATCCCTGGATACAAAATGCTTTTTGAATTCATTTGAAATATCAATGAAACCCTGCCTACACACTGCTCTCTGACTAATGTGACACACATTTGAAATAACAAGATAATCCATGCTGTTATATAAAAATAATACATGCTGAGGTGATGTAATGCGGCCCTACGCAATACTTGCATATTTATTTAATTATATAAATACTTACTTATTTATATAAATATTTAATGTAAAATTCGAGAATTCAACCACACATTGGTGTAAACTAACAAACCTCTTAAATAACAGAACATATCCCACTCAACTCATGTTTGCTTGTCTTTCTCTGGTGACCTTAGTCTTTACTGTAAGTCTGTTCCCTACAAGAGTAAAGGTATGATCCCCACAATAGACACGAGATAGTTTCATTTCCAGCTACCCAGCAATCCCACAGGAACTGCGCTGGTTCAAATATCAGACCGGAATCCATTGTGTGTTTAAAACTGGCCTTTATGGTCATAGTACAGCAGCCTTACATGATAAACTTTCCACGTCTGAAATTCCCCCCACTGTACCTCCTCCTTTCCCCATCTGGACTCTGTGTACACCTCCAATCAGGGCAGCGAAGGGCAAAATCATAAATGCAAGTTATGCTTGCGGTAATTACTACATTTTAGTGATAGTTTAGAAATCTGCTTACCTCCGTAGTATGAAATCCTGGCAATATCTGCAACAAAACAGAGAGAAAAAGAAAGCAGTTACACATCAGTCTGAACGACACCAAGACTACACAGCATCCATTTAAGGCAGTGTGGTGCACACGAGAGTATACTGGGAGCTGTGACAGAACACAGAATGGCGATGTGTATGAGAGGAGAGAGCCCTCTAGCTGTACAGATAAAGCATCGATAAAAAATATACCATCAGTAATATACTAAACAAACAGAGGTAACACTTCATTACTGATGGGTGTAAGATTAATTACCCGTCTTTATTTAAATTAACTACTAAAGACGTTTTTTTTTTTTTTTTGCCTTTTTTTAGAAGGTGGAATTAATAACTATTAACATATGACAAATTGTTAACATTGTTTAATGAATGACCACAACTGGCTAACAGAAGTATCACCTCTACTAATCTAGACTCAGGAAAAGAGCGCACAGCTGATAATATTCAATGATCAATTCAATTCAGTTTTATTTACAGCACCAGTCGCAAGTTTGGACACACCTTCTAATGCAATGTTTATGTGTAATGAATTATTTTCTATATTCTAGGACAATACGGAATATTACACAATTAAGTAAAAACAGTCGGTTGTTATTTTAAGACATGAAGGTCAGCCTTTCTGGAATAGTTCTTGCAAGATCAGTATTGTGTCAAGTGCATTTGCAAAACCCATTAAGCACCATGATGAAACTGGCTCCCATGAAGATCATTCCAGGAAAGCAAGACCAAAACTTACACAAAAAGTGAACAAAAAGTTCATTTAGATTTACCAGACTCAAAAATCACCAATTAGTAGCACCTCAGATTAGAGGCGTTATGAAGGATTTATAGAGCATAAGTAGCAGACACATCTCAGTATCAACTGTTCAAAAGAGATTATTGCATATTTTGGAGGTCTTTATCGTTGAAAGAAATAAAAATCAGAAAATACCATGGAATTTGAATGTGTGTCCAAACTCTGACTGGTAGTATCGTGTGTGTATAGTGCTTTTAACATTGTTCATTTACGTAAAGAAACTTCACAGAATCAAACCATTATGGAAATAAGTTGTGAGGAAATATGATAATTACAATAAACAATTTGTCATATATTGACATTTTTAATTCCGACCCAAACCTCGTCTCTGTGGTTATTCTACACCTAGTTCACATGCAAAAGCGGCAGACAGTTCTGGATTCAACATTTATGGAATTTGTCCATGGATTTTGTAGTTACACATATAAGCAGTTGAGGATTAATAAGGGCTTTCCTCAAAGGCCCAAGATTGGCAACTTGATGGTGCTGAGGTTTGAGCCTGAAACCTTCTGATCAGTAGTGATTCTTTGCAAAAGTTATTCTAATGATGTGTTTAGTGAACAACACAGACACCAAACATAACTCTCTACAAATTCCCATATGATTCCATTAGCATCAGGATGACACACTTCATAAAGCTTAACATCTATGAATATTGATGATAAGTACAACAAGAAGAAGATTTTTTTTACAGAGTGCAATTCTACATAAATCATACCTCTGTGAACTAGAAATAAACAACTGACAGTCTTCTGAAGATTAAGAGTGAGTCTTCTCTCTTCATTACACCATACATAAATTCTAACACATTTCTCCACAAAATGTTTATGGTTTAAACATATTATAAAAAAGAACTAAAACACAAACACCTACTTCTCTGGTTTGTTCTCTAGCATAAACATTTGATTAACTACAGAATGTTCTTTAAAAAGATGACAAACTTTCAGTGTCTTTTAAATCATTAAAGCATTCCACTGCTTTAACGGTCATCCTAGCACAAGGCACTTTAGTTAAAAGTCAGCTAAGACCAATCCAGGCTGAGAGACAGACATATCAATTTGCAAATTTTTTTTTGTTTTCCTAAAGAACGCTTGCAAAAAAAAGGGATAAAAGAAAAAAAAATCACTCGCAGTAACTGCCTCATCTGGATTTAAATAAGACTATTAGTTTGTTCATACATAGTTCTATTATTATACATACTGTAGTTCTAATATTATATGTAATTCATACATAGTCTATTAGTTTGTTCATAGATGAACAGATGAACAAATAATTCATTAAAAAAAAACAGGTAGGTGCATTACAGCAAAAACTGGTAGTTAAAAGAGAGACCAATTACTACCTCAAATAATGTAGAAAAGCCAGTGCTGTCAGTGTGTGTGTGTGCGTGCGCGCGTGTGTGTGTGCGTGCGTGCGTGCTTTCACATTGACAGTTCGTGAACCTCAGCTACTTCTTTTTCTGGGGAATGGTGGTAGGTGTGAAACTCTTTAGGTCTGGCCCATGCACACTTAATTTAATTCCAAAAACAGGTCCAGATCCTGTAACATCCCTAGTGCCTATATTTGAACAGAAGTGGAAGATAACAGAGTATGTTTATTTCATTACTGTAGTTAAATACATATTTTAGGTAGCAGAACTTTACTTGATTAGTTGTATTAAATGATACTTTTATCATTTTACTCAGAAAATAATTGTACCTCATGCTCTCAATTACGTGACAAAAGCTGCATGTTCACAATCGAAAAGCAGAGAGAGAGATGAAAAATTGCTATTGCGCGGCACAGTGGCTTAGAGCTTAGCACTGTTGGTACCTCTCTCGTGTACATGTATGATCCCTAACAGAGTGCACCAAAAAAAATGAAACTTTATCGTTATAGAGTTTTTTTTATTAATAAAATGAAATTGAAAACTCTCCTATATTCTAGGTTTCTTACAAATACTGTGTAACCCGCGGTCTAGTTCAGTACACGCAGCCACAACTGCTAACTTGACAGCTGTCCAGAACACGATCATTTACAACTTCCACAAGGATCATAAGCCACAGAAGCTTATCTATGAAACGGTTGGCTGTTCACAGAGTTTAGTATTAAATATACTTATGGAAAGTTGGCTGGAGGAAAAAAAGTGTGTTAGGAAAAATGTGCACAGGCAACAGCTTGACCGCAGTCTTAAAGAGATTGTCAAGCAAAGCCGATTCAAGAACTTGGGAGAGCTTCTAATGGAGTAGCACAAGGCTGAAGTCAGTGAATCAAGAGGCACCATGCACAAACATCTCCAAAAAATGGGCTTCTAAAGATGTTTGATACTAATTCCACAGCCAGAATTGGTATCAAGTCTAGTATCAAGCCACTCCTGAAACAACGGCAACACCAGAAGTGTCTTTTGGCTGAGCTAAGAAGAACTGGACCAAAGCTTGTTACTCCAAAGTCCACTTTTCAGATGAAAGTAAATTTTGCACTTTATTTGGAAACAAAAGTCCCAGAGTCTGGAGGAAGAGTGGAGAGGCGCACATTCCAAGCCCAAGTGAACTTTCCAGTGTCACCTTTTCCTACCACACTTTTTCCTTCCAGTCAACTTTCCTTGCATATGCTTTGATACAGCAATCTGAGAACAGCCAGCACTTTCAGATTATTTTCTGGGTAACTGTCAAATCTGCAGTCTTGCTCATGCTTTTACTGAACTAGATGAAGAAATACATGGTAGTTATACTGTATAAATATTAATATACTCAAAATAAAATAAAAATTTTGACACACAATTTTTGCTGTGAGCTGTAAGTCATAATCATTCAAACAGAACCAAAAAAAGGCTTGAAATAGTTCACATGATGTGTAATGAATATGAAATATATCGCTGCCGCTTTGCAAAGTTTTGAGTGCAGGTCTTCAGCCATACGTTTCTGGACCGATTCCATTTTAAAGCTCCTGCCAATGCTAATCTGACAGTTCTGAGTGTGAATTATTATGAATTACTATTAAAAGGCCTGCCTGTGTGACTCCCAGCAGCTCAGAAATGTCATGTCTCTCCCTCTGACCCAACAGTAGGTTTTGATTCTAACATTGGGAAAAAAGTGTAATAAATTCGTTATGTTTTGTACCAGTTTGTACCTCACCAAAGGAAGCATGGTGAATAGGAAAAAAATGAACGCCTGAGAAATGTAACAAGTGAAAGCAAGTCAGCGTATGGCTCAATAACCAGCTTCCGAATCAATCAGCGAAGACACGATGGAATGTGAAGAAATTACTCGCCAGAGCAAGTTTTACAAATCTTAATATAAGAGGAATGTATTCAGCATCAAAAGGAGTGATCCTTATTTTGTTGTCACAAATGCTCATTTTATGTTGAAATATAAAAAATAAAATAAAATAAAAATGTTATGCTACAACAATATATAGCTAAACATGGTTATGTTTGGGCACATTACCTTGATTTTTTTAGAATGTAAAGGACACAAAAGCTGGAATGCACATTGAGAATACACCCCTCTGACATGTCTCATTTATCAAGCCTCTGCAAATTTCATAAACCGATGTTTAAAAAAAACTCAGAATGATTTCAATCGGTTATTAAATATTAATTGTATTAGTGTTTGACTGAGATATGAGAAGAAGATATGAGACTGTGCTAATCTGCGCAAGGATCAGGTTTGGAACTGTGCAATACATGTCGAATGGTAATATGACTGGATCCTGCCTCAGCGTTCCAGTAGCTTTATTGCTGCTGGGCTTTAAACAATATTAGACGTCTAACTTCTGGATGAACGTTACAAGTCCGAAATACTCCCAGATCCCCAATTCAGGCTTCTAAATTTAATTCACCTCAACATTTGCTCTCTGAATGAGACACGGGGGTGTTAATCCTATTTTTGATGTTTCCACAGTACCTATATAGTTTATTATCTCACACACAAAAATACACCTTGTTAAGAAACATGCTTAACTTTGTCAAATTTATAGGCCAATTCTTCCCTCAATCGTGAATCTTTATACTGAAATGCTTAGTGATTCTGGTGTTTATTGTGTTGGGTGGTGCCGTAAATACAATATTCTTCTTGGTAGTGAGAAGTAATCGCTGTGTGCTGTGCTGACACAACAGGAGGGCATTGTTAGAGCAGCTACAAAAGCATTTAATTTCAACAATAATCAGGAAAATAACCATTGTTAAAATTAAGGAATAACAGACAGAAAAAAAGAGCAAGAGCCTCTTTTCTCACTCACTATTAAGTCACCAGTGGCATTTAATGTCACATTTATGAGTAATCAACCACAGAAGTAGGAAAGACAACAAACCCTGGACTCAGGATGTCTAGACTGTGATCTACAACACAACAAGCCCGATGACTGAGGTATAGTGATGAATGTTGAAGCCTTGGATCTGTCTGAGCAGGTGAGACAAGCTGGACAGAGTGAAGGACTAAAGTGCTGCTGCATCACTATCAGGACGTGATCAAATACTACCGTGACTAACCTAAGAAACCATTAACCAAAGTGGAAAAAATAATAATATATTTTTAAGGGGAAAAAAACTAATTATATTATATAATTAAACTTGGACATCTTGATTATAGTTCATTTACAGTTCAATATTTGTTTGTTTTGAGCAAAAGCTCATTGCAAATATCCTGTTCATTTTCAATAAATAAGCAAAGAATGTTAATAAAGATATTCTCACTAAACTGGGTTAAACCCTTACAGAATTTTTAATTTATTCTTTTTTTTTTTTTTTTAACAACGCTGCTTCTAAAACAAGAGCAATTTCTATCTAGACACTTAAAGCCGTCCTTGATGTTCTGAGGAGCTCACTTTACTTACACCAAAGAACTTAAAACACTTTATGACCTTTACAGACAATTAAGGTTTATTATTAAGTAGCAGAAGTATAAGTATTAGTGGTAGTAGTATCATTATTATCAAATTAATATAACAATTATAAACAAACCTTTCAAACTTTTATTCAGGCATTGGCTTATTTTCGTAAGCGAACATTTCCTTACATAAAAATAAAGAATTAATAAAAGAGTCTAATGGCCATGTGGAGGGATGCACACAGAGATGTTTCTATTTATACTGGAGAAAATATTGTACACAGCTTTGTATTTTCCTGAAACAAACACACAAATTAACACAAGGGATACATTTTAACACCAACTCAATAAATTATCAACTGTATTTCTTCTTACAGACCTTGTGCATTTATCACTTATTTTAACACAAAATCTATTAATGAATGAACCATTTCAAACTTTAACTTGTGACACTAATGACATGACTTTCAAACTACTGTAAAATTCACAAACTACTGTTGCCACTGCATATACACTCGCTGACGACCTCACTAGGAACATGTTTTCTCCTTCACACTATTACGAGCAAATCATGTGATAGCAGCACAATGCAGAATATAAAGCAGATCCTCTACCTGTCAAGAATTAATGTTCTTTTCAAATATCAGAATTTGAGATAATGTGATCTTAGCAATTTTGAAAAGCTGGGATGTGCATTTCAGAAAGTGCTGATCTTATGGGATTTTCAAGCACGACAGTCTCTAGGGTTTTCAACACATGGTTTAACTCTACAGTAACTCAAATAACCACTCATGCACCACTCACAGCCACAGGCACAACCACGGTTAGCAGAAATGAGTCAAAGAACTTTAATAGTGTAGAGTTATTTTCTGAAAAATATCAGTTTTTCAGAACTGATTTATTAACTTTTTGTGTGATGCACATTTTTTGAGAACCAATTTTGTAAATGCTTATAATAAATAGCTATATTCATTAATATTATATTAATATTGATCACATTCCATTTTCTTGATGAGTAAAACTAGGAAGCACACTGGAGCTTTTACTTGGGTAAGGTAAGAAATGATTTCTTCATAGTGTCCCAGAAGTCCCTAATATTCAACCAAACAGCAGCTGCTCATGGAACCACCTGCTCACAAATTCTGTATTGTTTTGAGCTCATGCTAGACATAAAAGTCATAAAACACTAGATATTCAGCAGGATGTAATGTTTCAATGATGCTTAAATCATCTGCTTGTGCTGATTCATGCATCCCTTTTTTTCTCTGACACTATTCATCACAGAAGTGATCCCATCTGAATACAAGATTAGGTTCTGATCAAAATTAATTATTATAAACAAACTCTGCATGTATTTTTATTAGTGGTGTAATGGACCGTAGTTGATCAGTGATTTGTAAGAATCCCTCCACACGGTTCGTCATGCATGAGACCCAAGAATTAATTCAACCATCAAAGTGAGGGTGACCTCGCCCTCTATCTGTACTCCACAGGGTTGCCAGGTCACACTGACAAAATCCCACTTCAATTGAACAAACCAAGCCTTTTTTAATAGTCAAAATAAGGCATCAGATTTCAAAGACATCTTGCAGTTAAATTATGAATATACTTTTGTTTCACTATAATCAGCCTAATTTTTTACCATCAAAAACACTTTTTCCCCAGGGCCAAGATGATAAAAAAGTAGGTCAATTATTATTATTGCGCATAAGTAATAAGTTGAAAGCAAAATTACAGATATCTTTTTGCTGATCCATAAAAACAATCTGATCTGTTGCACCCCTAGTAATTATTTTCTAGCATTTACAGTGTTGTGTTTCATAGTAAGGGAATCAATTTAACAACTGCTCTGTTTGTATTTTATCTCAAAACCACACATACATACACACTATCATCCAAAAAGAAGTTGAAATTTATTACAAAAAAAAATTTAATTTGCTAGTCTTGCAAAATGCTCGCAGACCGATTTACTCACAAGACAAGATTCCACTGTGTATGTACAGAGTCAGCCAAAAAATACACAATTCAGGAAAAGAAAAACAGTATAATGTATATTATATTAATTTAAATATTTAATGTATTATTAATTAAGTATTAAGTTATTAACAACTTAATTATTAAATTGTTGTTATCAACTTACTGTACAACATCTAGCAATAAATTCATCTATTCATCAACATCTAGCAAAAGTTTTTTCTTTTCCTGAAGTGTGTATACATATACTGTATATACTGTACACACACACACACACACACACACACACACACACACACACACACACACACACTACTGTGATTATTGAGCCAGGTCTGTGCGAGCCAGCTCTCACTACCCTGGCATACAGATGTTTGGGGAAGTCAGAGTTCATGAACCAAACTCTTGACAACTTGAATTGTGCACACCAGTGACTCAGCTGTGACTCATATCTGAACAGACTTGTTAACCATCAAACGTAACTGAGTCAATTGAGGGACAAATGTGATGAGTATGTGTGATCGTGAAGAATTATCACAAGCACAAGTTGTGCTCTACAAGCCGTGAACTAATACTGTTCCAAAAGAGCGACTCGTTATGGGTTGCCGAGAAACTGCTAGATTGTTTACCTGAGTGCTTTGCTAATACAATAACCATTTAAGTTTTTAAATAGCAACATCAACTGATTTATATTATGGGATGGAAAGAGAATCAGTGTTCATTTATTGAATATTGACTATTCAATCAATAAGCTCTGCCTATTTCACAGTGAAATATCATCACGGATATGCTGAATTTAGCTTTCACTAGCTTTGGTGTATTTGTACAATTAAACAGGTTGTGTTGATTTTAGCAGATTTTTTAACAGAATTTTCTTAAACATGAATCAAACTTATTAATCAAAAATCAATTAACCATTCATAATTACTAATAACCAGACAAACATTTCCTGCTCGCTTTACCTTTTATTTAAACAATTCTAATGAGAGTTTTGTTCAGGAAAGGAACTGTGGAGACCCAAGTCTTAAAAAAAAAAAAAAAAAAAAAACATAAATAAATGCATGTAGCGGGGTGGTGTGTGTGTGTGCATGCAGCGAGCATGTAAGGAGCCAGGCTAGTAAGGATAGCTAAGCTAATGTTAGATTACAGCTTGGTTGTCGAGGTTACCCTTACGTGCTAAACAAACTTTCCTCCTTTAATTTTTTTAATTAGTTAAATTCTTAATGCCAATTTACCGGTTAACAATTAATCCTTAACATCACTAATTTTGACCCCTTGTAAAAAATGTGTTTGATTTGCAGTTACATATTTAATATAGACAGCACGTACAGTAATTGGATTATGACTCTACATAACTGTACATAACATAACCAGGTAACCTAAATAAATTAAAAGAAAAGCAAAAGTGCTTCTGAACGAAGCAGAACTGTCAAGTTAGGCTGTAGGCAACTAGAAGTAGATCATGTGATCTTCAGTTTTTCCCTTTCGAATTTCATTCTGTTTTTGTTGTTGTTGTTGTTGTTGTTTTAGATATATGACTAATTGAACCTATGCCCTAAAATACACAAACCTACTGTATCTTTGAATTGACAACAATAATAATGTAATCATTTAAAAAAGATAAACACTATTGTAACATTTTTAGTGAACAAACTGAAAGTAATATCAGTCAAAAAAATCCAGGATAAATCTGCCTTGAGATGCCAAAGTAATGCACTTAAAGTCAAATTGTCTCACCTTAAATGAAAATCTAAACAAACCTCTCAAAATTTCCATCCTTATTGTATTGTACAGTATTATAGTGGCTGCTAGACTAGCTTGTATTTGATCGGCACATCTACACCATCTACATAAGCGCTGTATGTTGAATGTTAATTTGTACCTTGACAATCCAGACCAATAGCCTGAAGCATTTCGCTGTTAACGTACGTCTCCTGGAATTCATCACAAGACATTTCAGCTGGAACCGTGATATATGCCGCGCCTGGTCTTGTCTTTGTATTCCTCCTAACCCTGACTTATTTGGTATTGAGTGAATTTTAAATCCTTGCCTAGCCAATTCAGAGAGGAAAAAAACCCTTCCTGTCTCATCCTTTATCTTGAGAGATAAGGGCACTACCATCCTGTTTACTCCAAATCCTGCCCCCGCGGCCACGTTAACGCTGTTCAGCCTGGTCTGAACTAAGGTATAATCCGCACCAGCTATGGGTTTTACAAAAATCTAGCAGAATTGACATACCTCCATTGGTACAGCTCAGTAAACTCCAAAACTGCATCATGTATTCCCATGTATCCAGCCCAAAGACGGACCCTTTCTCTAGAGCATGATTTGTTGTTTGCATTATCTGTGGCCTGTTCGTGGCATTACAGCATACCTAAGGCTTCCTGCTACTCACACACCTATAGAGCTCCCTGCACCGGCACCTCCCACTCCCTCTTTCTCTTTCACGCGCACACACACACCAGCTATGACTTGCCACGACGAGCACCTTGGATATCTACTTACTTAATCAAGCAAGTTCGCTCATATGCCTACAGAAACCATTTGGAGTATACCGTTATTCTTATTTTGAGGGAACAAAACTTAACTGGTCTCAGAGGTAAACACTGAAAACACTTTAATGCAGGCAAACAAATAAAGCATATGACTACAATTATAATGTTGAAATGTTTCCAGGTTGCAACATGAGCTGAGACTTCTTTAAAACAGCTTGAGGAGATCGATCCTGATCTCGGGTGTGGAGTTTTTGCACATCCTCCACATGGTTGTGCAGTTTTCCCCTGGGTTCTCTGCTTCCTTCCCAACTCCTAAAAGAATGCCAGTAGGTTGATTAGCTAAAATTCTCCTAAATGTTAAATTCGGTTTGGTTTGCAGCATTGCAATTCACTTGTGTATTGTGTGCACTTTCGCATCTCATCTACGGTTGGTTAGATTCTTTACTAAATGTTAAATATGAGACAATCAGCGCACCTTCCTCAGCCAAAGAGGCACTGGATGATGGTCCAAAGTAAAGCCTGGTCCTTAGAGTTTATCAGTTCACAATCTTCCGGAAACACGTCAGGTTGCCTAATGTTACCTCTATACGAAGCAAACATGCACAGAAAGAATATTTGTTCTCGACCAAAAATAATTATATAAATGAATAAATGATCAGACTAAATGAGACACTGGACCATCATCCAGTGATCCATGCCTCTTTGGCTCTTTCGGCGCAATGTCTGGCTCATATTTAACATGTAGTAAACACCCAGAAGGGGGTGCCAATCCATCATAGGGCACACACACATGTACATACTCACAAGATCTTGCACACACAATACAGGCAATTTGTGAATGCCAATTAGCCAAATCTTCATGTCTTCGAACTGTAAGGAAACCGGAGTACCCGGAGGAAACCCACCCCAAGCACAGAAGGAACAGGCAAACTCCATGCCAGACACTAGAATCTAACTTTCGACCCAGGAGGCACAAAGTGACCGTGCTAACCACTAACCCACCATGCTGCACTGTAAATGGCCTGTTTTTCTGAGTATTAAATGATAATAATATTTTTGCCTCAGGTGGCTAAGACATGGGTTTGTTGCTGCTGTTGGGTCCTTGGGTAAGACCTAGTGGAATATCAGGGTCCATGCAAATACACCTGAGAGCAGATGTGAACCAGAACGAGAACTTTGTTGGATCATGTTTAGAGAACTGAGTTTCTGGTTAATTTAAAAGGAACTTTGTGAAAACAATGAGTGAGTGATTGAATGAATGGATGAGTGAATGAATTAATGAATGAATGAATAAGTGAGTGAGAGCATGAGAGAGAATTGGTGAGTGAGTGAAAGAGAGAATAAATGAATGAGTGAGTGTATGAGAGAATGAATGAGTGAATTAGTGTGAATGTGAGAGAGTTAATGAGAAGGTATAAAAGACCACTAACTTTCTCTCCGTTTTGTGTTGGTCCTCCTATCTGAGCTACAGCGATGTTGCTTGTTTGACAATATGCTAGTCACAGAGCACCAACACTGCTACGTGCAACAAACAAAACCGGATTATGTGTGTATGCGCGAGACTTACAGTATATATCACAAAGGAATTTAATAGTGAATGTGAGCATTGATTTTATTCCTGGATTATGAGATGAATGGCTGAGATTGTTTCCCTTCGCTATATCCTCGTCCATGACCATTCGGGTTTAATAACACCATAACGTCAAATTGCTTGAGTAATATAACCACAAACGAGCCGTTTCAACATCTAGAAACAGCCTAGAGTCGCGGTTGGAGAATAATCCTGCTGCGCTAGCGGACTTGTTTGGCTCGGGCGATGCTAACAGGCTAACAGCGGTGCAAGTTGTCGCTATTAGAAACAGAGATTCCGTGCGGAGGCTCCGACCCGCGCTTACCGTCTCCTGTCCATCCGTTATTCGGGAAGCCGCGCTGGTGGTTGTTGCTCTTGAACAGCGCGTTTATTCGGTCCGTGTGGATGATGTGCTTAGCTCGCGGTGTGTTTTGCTTTAAAATCTCGGTGGGGTCCGGTGGGGTCTCGGCTCCTCAGCTCTCTCCACAGGCAGAAAACTCCCTCTTCTGTTCGCAGCCGCTCAGTCCCGCTGCATCCTGCGCTGCTGATGGAGCCAACATGGCTGACTGGCCAGCGCTGCGTGACCTCCGAGCCCACAGCCGGCTAGCGGGACACGCACAGTATACAAACAACACGCAGCCCCAGTAATCCACAAATACAGGGAGAGCAAAACCTGCACTGTAAATCCAACACTTTTAAAGGCAGGAACATTAATGTAAAGTTGAAATAAAGGTTGAGGGTCACACTCATGACACAATAACACCATGAATATTAGGCTAGTGCATGATAAAAAAAAAATAAATAAATAAATAAATAAACATGCATTCTCTCATGTTACAGTATGTTTAGTTGATTATTTCAATCTGAGTCGTCCAAGGAATAAACGTGTTGCCTGCTACGCTTTTTTATGATGTACAAGGAAATATGATAAAATAGCCATCAGTGGTGGTTAGCACTGTGGCCTCGCACCTCCAGGGTCGAGGGGTCAATTCTCGCCTCAGGTCTGTGCGCGTGGAGTTTACATGTCCTCTCCGAGCTTGGTGGGCTTCCTCCGCGTACTTCGGTTTCTTCCCGCAGTCCAAAGACATGCAAAGACAAGCTTATGTGAGAGTCCTGCAATAAACTGGTGTCCTGTCCTCGTGCTCTGGAATAGGCTCCCCGCGATCCTGTACAGATTAAGCAATATAGAAGATGAATGAATGAAAGAGTGCACATCATCTACGGTTCCTAATGAAGGTCCTGTGAAGGATTCAACTTCTAATGAATGGTTTACAAGGAATTGATGATAAAAGAAAAGTGTGATGATGACAGATAATGATCCCAATGTATCGGCCTATGTCTTGCAGGCAGTAAACGAGACCTTCAGATACGTTCTGTAGTCCAAAATGTTTGTAAGATGTACTGTAGAATGAAACATATACACTGCAGCTTTGGCCAAGTTACCAGAAAACAAACCAAACTGATAGACCAACCTTACCAGCTGGCAAGTTATTGTTAAGCTTCCTTATTAAATGAATAAATTGTTCCATTGACATGAGATATGCATCAGGGTTGTATGTCAATTTGTTCAGTGTCAGGGTAACATGCTTGATCACCTTGAAAGCCTAATATACTAGACCCCCAATCTTGACCATGCATCTTGAACACTTTTTAAGTGCCATAACATTTTTAGGGGCACTCAGGGGCCCTTGGAATCATTCTTACTTCTATTGGAGATTTTGTGCATCATGGGATCGCTGTCCTTTTTAGAGGGACAGTAAATGTGATAGAGCAGGAAAAACACTACAATTTGCACAGACAGGGGGGTCCTCCACAATAAACAATATTTCTTGACTTTTATGCAAAAAAAGTCAGTGCATAGTGTGAGAAAGAGTATTACTCATTTCCCTTAGCCAGCAGCAGAAAAAGTGAAGAAAGACATAGGGTCTTAGGGTGAGGTGCCCTCACTGGATATAATTGTATATTTTTTTCTGTTTCTCTGACAATTTCCTTGCCTAATTCACATAAAATCCCCATGTACTGGAGAGACAAGTTTTTTTTTTTTTTTTGTAAATTTACGCTTTGCCAACAGCTGCAAGATTGCATGTTCCTACATGATATCACTACTGTGCTGCCGTAAAATGGTATCTCTTCCAAGTCACCCTGTGACCCCACCCTGTGACCCCACCCTGTGTTCCTACCTTCTGTTCCTGGCATACTGTAGGTGCTGGATCCTGACCAGGACAAAGCATATATTCAAAATGAATGAATGTTAGGTTATGATTTTCTAATTATCTTGCAGCTGCATGATTTTCTTTAACATAGGCCGACACGGATTTCCCATTAGCAACAGCGATTCAGAAACGTTTTCAAACTGAGCTAGAGTACTATTATTTCAGTTAACACCCTATTAGAATTCTTTAAAAAAAAAAAGAAAAAAAAAGCCTCCCAACATTGTGCTGATGTTGAGATCACATCTCAAGAGCCACATAAAATGCACACGCACACGCACACACACACGCACACACACACACACACACACACACACACACACACACACACACACACAAAACAATACTCAATGATTCACTGTTTCATCTAATGATCTAACTCAAGCCACACTTCCAAGCAAGAAAAAAAAAGAGAAAAAAAAAACCTGAAAGCAACAGTATTTTAGCATGAATAATAGCTGCACACCCACATGCACTGGGGAGAGATGGAGATGTGTATCTTCTCTGTCTCTGTCTAAATGCATACATCGCAAAAATTCCTTTCTTTTCCATGTCAGTGCTGTGGTGCTCCTCTGGGGTCTTTATTGTTGTGGAGTAGCCTCCTACAGGCAATTCAGAGACAGGCCAATCACAACTCTCTGCATGGGCGAAAGACATGCAGCCTGAATTCTTCATGAGCTCTAGTGTCAGCCAAGGACCACATTCTCTCTGAAAACTCTGACCTCATATTCATAAGGTTCCAATTATCATTAAAGAGTCTGAGCTATAGTTCTGTAATAAGGAGGAACATACAAGTGGAGCTTTACATGCCATTATTTCTCACTGATGTTATAGTGCTATTTGTTTCATTCAAGTGTGGTCCACTTTTTAAATCTGTCATGGCATCTGTCATTTTGTTTTCTTTGGGCTGCTCCCATGAGGGGTCTCCACAACAGATTGTTCATAACACATATTGGATTTGGCACAGGTTATTCACCAGATGCCGTTCTTTACATAATTTTCGTCTGGGCTTGGGACGGGCCTTGAGTGTGCACTCAGTTCCCCATCAGGAATTGAACCCTGATCTTTTGTGAGAATACCCCATCAAATGTCAACATTCACTTTCACCAATAATTTCTGTGTGATTATATATTGCCTGACAGAAGTGGAACGTTTGTGGAGACCCTCCACCTCAGGTTTAGATGTGCTGTGATGCTTTTCAGGTTACCCTGGATCTAAAGAGTGCTTTTAGTTACTTTTGAGTCACTATAGATTTTCTGTCAGCTTAACCCAGTCTGGTCCTCCCCTTCCAGTCTCTCTCATCAACAAGTGTTTCGGCCGAAAGACCCACTCCTCAAAGGATGTTTTTTTCACCATTTTTTCACCATTCTATTTAAACACTAGAGAATGTTGTGTAAAAATCCTACGAGATCACCTGGGTTTGGAATATTCAGACCAGCCCCCATGACAGCACATGAACTGAAAGCAGGGTATTAGTTTTCATTGTTATGCTGATGACACACAGTTATACATCTAAGCAAAACCAGATGAGAAAAACCAGACTACTAAAGTTAAGCAATGTGTGCAGGACATAAGAGATTGGATGTTACTTAACTTCCTTCTGCTTAATCCTGATACGACAGAAGTTCTAGTCATAGGACCTCAAGCAGCTACTGTAGAAGCAAGCTTTCTGATCAAACTGTAACATTAAATGTCCTTTCTGTTCCATCAAGTGCAACAGTGAAAGACCTCGGGGTGATTATAGATCCCAGCCTTCCATTTGAAGCTCATGTAGATAATATTACCAGGATAGCATTCTTTCACCTCAGAAATATTGCCAAGATAAGGAATATATTGTCACTAAACCATGCAGAAAAACATACTTTTATCACCTCTAGGTTGGACTATTGTAACGCCTTACTGTCTGATTGTTCAACTCGGTGCATAAACAAGCTTCAGTTAGTACAGAATACAGCAGCGCGAGTCCTCATTAGAACCAGAAGATACGAGCACATAACCCCAATCTTATCTACACTGCATTGGCTCCCTGTGAAATTTGATTGATATTGATTTTATAATGCTACTTTTGATGTATAAAGCATTAAATGGTCTCGCGCCGCAGTACCTGAGTGAACTGCTAGTGTCTTACGATCCGCCACGCCTACTTCGATCAAAGGATGCAGGCTGCTTGTCAGTACCACGTATTATGAAAACTACAGCAGGGGACAGAGCTTTTTCTTACAAAGCCACAAAGTTAAGGAATAGCCTTTTAGTTAATGTTCGGGACTCAGACACAGGCTCAGTGTTTAAGTCTAGGCTAAAAACCTATTTATTTAGCCAAGCCTTTTTGTAAATAAATTTGCCTTGGACGTAGAGTATTCTGGTGAACTGGTATGTTTAGATACTGTCTTCTCCACTCTCATTGATCACTCAGGTTTGTTGACGGTGAGGTGATTGGTTGCTTTACATCTCAGGGAGCCCTCATGTCTGTGTTTCCTTCTGGCTCTCCCTTTTAGTTATGCTGTTATAGTTAGTCCTGCCAGAGTCCCTGCTTGCACTCTACACTAAATATACATTCACATTATACGTTGTCTGACTGTGATCATACCTAACTGCCATCTCTCCTTCTCTTGTGCTCTCTCCTCTTCTCTCTTCTCCTCTCCCTCCCTCTCTCTCTTTCCCTCTATCTGTCTCTCTGTCGAGTCATACATGTCGCTCCTGAGCTACCAGTGATCGCCCCCTGGAGCTGTCTGACTCGTCCTGGTGTGCTGCTTCTGGTTGGAGATCTCATCGCATAGATGCCCCGTGTGGTCTGCCTGGGATGCGTGTGGTGACTGAGGACGATTCCACTTTTCCACGAAGACGGTCCTGTCCTTTGCTGGTGCAGAAAGCTGTTCTCTGAGGACTTGTGACAGTAGCTCGATAGTTCAGGACTGGAGTTTCCTACAGTCTACCTGAGCCTCCAATAACGAACTGGACTCAATTTGAACTTAAACACAACTCCTGTTATACTGAACATCCAATCTCACACAGTATGATGCAGATCAATCCCCGCTATCCGTTTTCCCTAAATGAGGATGGGTTCCCTGCTGAGTCTGGTTCCTCTCAAGGTTTCTTCCTATTACCATCTCTGGGATTTTTTTCTTGCCACTGTCGCCATCGTCCTCGGCTTGCTCATCACGGACAGTCTTATCATTTTGATTCATACATGTTCACTTCTCATACAAACTTATATGATTCTTTTGATTGTGTAAAGCTGCTTTGCGACAATGTCAATTGTTAAAAGCACTATACAAATAAAATTGAATTGAATTGAAATTAATGTACTGGGCATTAAGGACAAACAACTCCACTTTTGTCTTATTTAGCCATGAAACATTATTCCAGAAGCCTTATGATTTGTTCGATGCAGTTTTGTGAACCTCAGTCTTGCTTCCGGTTTCTTTTTAGACACAAGAGTCTTTCTCCCAGCCACCATTCCAAGCAAACCGTACTTGTTCAGTCTTCTTCTAATTATACTGTCATGGACTTTAACATTTTACCTGCTCAGTGAGGCCTATCGGGTCTGAGATGTAGCTCTTGGTTTTTTTTTTTTTTTTTTTTCTTTTGCATTTCTCTGACATCTGGTTGTACAGTAATTATCCAGGGGAAGGTTCTTGCTTATTGGCTTAGTTAAATCCATGTGGTGACTTTTTTGGCCAAGAGTATTTACAGTACACCATCACCATCTATGTTATTAGGAAGCACCTATAGACTTGCACAATTACATATATATGTCAAATCAGCCAATCATGTAGCAGCAGCACAATAAATAAAGTTATGGTATAAGGGCTTTGGTTAATTATTCCATCAAGCATTAGAATGGGCTAAAAAATGTGATCACTGTTAGCTTTCCTGTGGCATGGTTATTGGTAGCAGATGGGCTGGTTTGAGTATTTCAGTATATACACTTATTATATATATGCTGGGATCCTCTACAAAGTATCTCACAAAAGTTAGTATACCCCTCACATTTCAGCAACCATTTTTTTTATATGTTCCCAAGGGACAATACTATAGAAATGAAAAGTTAATGTGCAGCTTCTATAATAGTACAGATATACTGTCCTCTAACAATAACTCAACATGCAGACTTTTTTATTGTCTAAATAACTGGCAACGCAAATGAATACACCCTAAGTAAACTCTGTCCAAAGTGTCAATATTTTGTGTGAGCACCATTGTCATCTAGCACAGCCTTAATCCTCCTGACCATGGAATTCACCCGAGCTGTTCATGCTGCTGTTGCTGGGATCCTCTTCCACTTCTCCATAATGATATCACAGAGCTGCTGGATGTTTGACCATGGGTCTTTGCCATCTTCCGCTGGCAGGTAGCGCACCTATTGCCCCATAGGTGCTCAATATCATTTAGGTGTGGAGACATAATTGGCCACTGACTAACACATATACATGATGAATAGGACATGTGACTTTGCATGGATACAGATGTACACTTTAGGGTGTTGTCACTTTTGTTGCCAGCTATTTTGACAATAATGGCTGTGTTTTGAGTTATTTTCAGCGGACAGTAAATCTATACTGTTATACAAGCTGCACATGTACTATAATGTATGCTGAAATTAGAGGGATGTACAGCACTCACTATAGTGCGACTCTGTATAAAGCGGCATAGAGAATGAGTGAGAGAGTGAGTACAGTATATATACTAGACGTGTTAAGCTGGTTCAAATCTCTCCTCTTTTTTGCAGTCCTGAATGACATATTGATAACAAGATCCATGAAAACTTGTAGGATACTATTCATATTCACAGCCACATTCACACATCTAATACATCAGGTTTCTCTCTAAAAATAATTTATATCTTTATTCATTAAAATGTATTACATTATTTTTGCATTTAATTATGTATTGATTCCAGAAAGTATTACAGAAGCCTGTAATAATGTTGTAATGGTGTGTCAATCCTGGATTCGGGCTAGGTTCTAGGTTTCTTAAACCTCTGCTTTACCAGTAGGATGTTACATTATATTGTAACTCATGAGAAAAACGTTACAGACATTAAGTGGCACCATTTGGGCATGATGTATTTTACTAAATCTTTTAATATTGATGTTGGCGGAGAAAATGTGTGTTTAACAATTCTAACCAAATTATTTAATGATGTCTTAAATATGTCTCATATTACCTAGAAATTAAGTGTAGGCTGTAGGATTAATGTTATACTGCCATCTGCTGACAACAGGCAGAAGTTGCAAGAAGTTTCAGAGAAAGCTATTGTATGTCAGTTCCTGTTTCATTTTGTTCTCAAGACAGTATGAATTCAATCCCCAGCATAACAGTTATTTATAATTATTTCTGTTGTTGCACAGAACAGTGAACATACCCTGTGTAAAAAAAAAGGCTTTTTTAAATTGCTTTATTTAATTTTTACAGACTCAATAACATATTTGGAATATTATTTTTAAACCATAGCTCCAGGGTAAGGTCCATCCTAGTTTCATCTCAGTCAGTCTCTGATATGAATCCTGGTGTGAATTGATGAAATATAGAGTGGTGGCCAAAAGTATTGAGACATAAAGTGCATTTTAATGTTTACTTTTACATTAACATCTTGAAAATTACATTCTCAATAATAAAAAAAAATAATAGTGACAATCAAGATATTAAGAATAATTTGTTTCTGTATTTTATTCAATGAAATTGCAATATACCAATCAGTATTTCGAAGGAGATCCTTTGTTCTTCGACACTTGCAGTATCTGGCTGGACATAGAGTCAGAAAGACGTCTGCAGTACTCTGATGTCACATGTTCAATCCTTGCCTGATTGATTGCTTTCTGAAGTGGACGCCCCGCCTACAGAAAGCAAAAGTGCCACATGTTTGTTCCATCCATTACCTAAACTAACTGATTTTAATTAGCACAACTCTTCAGTGAGATAGGCCAGAACTAATGAGTGTAATCACCTGTTTTGTGCACAGGGAGAGCTATAATGTTGTCTTAATACTTTTGGCCACCACTGTACACTATATCACAGGGTCCACTATATCACCTCGTCCTTATCTACTTCCAGCATGCAGTTCTGAGAATACACATTTATATAACTATGATCTTATTATAACTAACTTTACAACTACTTTTAACTGTAATAAATGTCGTTCTGTCAAGTTGACAGTGGGCCTTTGACCTACATGGACACTGAAAGAAAGGAGAATTGCATGAAAATGAATACAGGTTATGCTTCCATGTACTGCATTAACTTGTTCACAGGCTGATAATTGATGGAAATAATGAGGGTTTTAACACTGCCTTCAGCCTGGAGCCAGATTTATTATCACTAGGCACATTAAAAAAAAAAATCTAAGAAGTTTCCATAAAAGTTTTCCATATTAATTACTTCCAAAATAACTATGTGGATACGTAGTTAAGAGTTAAGAGTTAAGAGTACTTAAGAGGGTCCAGAAGAGTCTGTGCCAGCACTCCAGGAAACAACCAGTGTTAGTTTGGAGGTTATGAAAATCACTATCTACAGTACCTTCAAATGCTTGGCTATCAAAGACACTCAAGGCAGGAGGGTCACCGTACACTTATTTTTGCTCAGAGTGCCCAGGGCTTAACTCTGATGGCAGCCGTTAACTGAGCATCCTGCCAAACCCAAGGCATCACATCACAGGATCAGCACACAGACAGTGATTGCAGAACATCACGCGATCTTTATATCTAATGCCTCTTTTTCATCTTACAAAATTCAGCAGTGGAGTTTCTGCTATTTCAGTATGCATTATCTGACGGTCTGTGGAATTTTTTTAAACCTACCTTTCAAGCATTCCTCCTCTAGAGAAGCAGCATGTTTCTGAGAGCAATAATCACTCCTTTCTGGTTTTTGTTCATTCCATTTACTTTCCATGTCTATTCTCATTCTCTCTCCTCCCCTGCACAATCATTGTTCTGTTACCTAATGTGTGTGCGAGCTTAAGCTTCGATTACGGTGTCTGTGTATACCTTAGAGAGTTTGTTCATCGTTGCAAAGTCATTGATGTCTCTTTACCTCCAAGCAGTGTTTGTAAAATAGTGTTTATACAAATGATTGTTCTTCCTGGCTTTAAATCGCATATGTATGGATTTTATTTTATTTGACTTAATCCTATCTGACTCTAAAAACCTGTCTGACTCTACTTTAAATAGTGGCTATGATTTTTATATTTTCTCTAATACACACACACACACACACAAAAAAAAAACCCACCACTCCCTAATTTCATTCAATTACCCATAACTTCGATTACAGCACATAATGTGGTGGCCAGTTCATGTGTGAAAATAGTATTCACAATTTGAGTCCTGGAATTTTACTGTCCCATCAGGGGGGGAATCATAGACGTGATATCCTGTTGATTCAGTACATTCAGGTCATCAAGTACTCAACTTAATTTTATTGCCACATAACAAGTGCTGAGTCTATACCTCACCAACTGAAGCAAGCTCAGATCATAACACTGTCTCCAGAGGCTGGGGCACTATGCATGATGGGTGCATCGCTTCATGCGCTTCTTACACTGATGCACCCATTGCTCTCGATTCGGGTCAGTCTGAACTCATCAAACCACATGACCCTATTTTATTGCTCCAAAGTCCAGTCTTGCTCCCATTAAAGCCTTCTGATTTCTCTCATTAACAAGTAACATAAGTTTTCTTATGGACACACAGCTGTTTAGGCCCAATCCTGGGAGTTCTCATCACATTGTGTGTGTATGGAAATGTTCTTCCCTTCACTATTTGGTTTTTACCATGCTAAGTGTTTAAGTGAGCTCAATTCATGTTTTTGTTCCAACCACATTTTTTCCATGAAGTTGACGGCTCAGCATGTTTTAATATTGCACTGAATGGTTCACAACTTTCCACCCATAATTTCACCCTTCCGAAATGGTACTATTTTTTTGGCCAGGCAGTGAGTGTATTTGGTTATATCAAATCTTACATTTTGACCATTAATAAGGTCAATGCAGACACTCACTCACTCAGTCGTCGCCTATATCGCTTAATCCTGTCGCGGGGTGCCTGGAGCCTATCCCAGGAGACTTAGGGCATGAGGCGGGGTACACCCTGAACAGGGTGCCAATCCATCACAGGGCACACCCACATACACACACTCACACACTACGGCCAATTTGGCAACGCCAATTAGACTACTCTACATGTATTTGGACATTGGGAGGAAATCAGAGTAACCCACCAATCATGGGGAGAACATGTAACCTCCATGCACACAGAGGCGGGAATCGAGGTGCAAGGCGACAGTGCTATCCACACATAACTACATTTAATTAAAAAAAGAAATTCTCTTGGGAAGTGCTGGTTATATGCAAACCCTCCAAGCAGTTCTAATTGAGAGTGTTATGGAAATGTCACAGCCTCAGCAATCAAATGAAATGTACAGTTTTCCACTTGTGGTCTTTGAACCCTTACTTTGCTGGAAAAAGAACACGCTCATGCATTTTTATGTCCATATCCAGAGTAGACCAACAGTTACCTGTTGAGAACCTCAATGTTAATGTAAAAATATATACAGAATTCTGTCATTATCTTGGTGATTACATAAATTGAACTTTGTGACTTAGTGTATGTTTGTGATGCAAGTTATGAGATTTAATGTGCTGTTTTTTGTCTGTACAAGTGTAGGCATGTAAGGCATGACCAAAAAGTTACTAAAATGTGTGACACAGCAAATCACTTAACACAAGACAACAGGACACTGAAAACACTTACTTAGTTTGCAGTTTATGTTTTTCTGCCTTTTAAATATTAAATATATAAAAAGAAAAATTTATGTTTCAAGTTTTTGCTTTTACAAGGGGAATGATGTTCATTATTTCTATAAAAGGAAATAAATAGACAGACAGCGAGCCAAACAAAGAATATTTATAAATAGAATTTTTTTTAAAATAGAAAATTAGAAATAATTTAAAAACTATTTCTATCCAAACCAGTGCTAAAAAACAACTTTTTACTGTAATTATGAGTTTTTCTTCAACTGTGCATTTAGAGTATTTTTGCTTAAGCAAGTCACATCCAACACATACACAGTTGAACATAACTTTGCCCACTTTTTTTTATTTTAATGTTTATGTATAAAAATGAAAAATAGGAAATACAATTTTTTTTAAAACTTCCAAATCTCTCACAACTAATAAATAAATCTTACATTTAATAAATAATAAATCATTCTTAAAGACAGCGTTACCATGTCAGGGATTGTACGTTATAAAGCCATTTATTAGATACTGTGTGATGCATCCACTATTCCCTGTCAATAAGATAAAGAAATCATAACTTATTTGAACAAGAGCATTCATATACATTTACCTTCCAGTTGTAACTGGTGGTTGTAGAAAATTCATTAACACCTGACCAGTCTAATAAGGGCTACAAATATAAACCCTGGGAACTTTAAACCTATTAAAATGTAAAGGTTAAAAAAAAAATCACCCTTCCCAATACACATACCACATTCTAACAGAGGCACATGTTAATTTGCATCATTTAATTAATAGTACACTATACATTTCACACTCCCTGTTCGGTTATAGTGTCTAGGTCTCAATCATTGTGCATGCCAAAAATTTGAGACCTGGATACTATAATGTTGGCAAGGTTACATTACATTTCCAATTTATGTTCCACACATATATATTACACATGTATTACAACACACATAACCTGATCATACTGTACTATTAAATGGCTGAACACTGAAATTGGATCTAGTGGTAATGGACCTTGGTGGTTTAAGAAGAATAGCAAAGCAACAGAGAGACAGGGTGGGGGAGTGAGAGAATGGTTTTCTGAAGGGTAACTACACTGCCTGGCCAATTAAAAATAAATAAAGAAAAAAAGAACACTAGGGGGGTCAAAGTATTGGCCTGCATCAAACAACAACAAAAAAAACATTAAAATGACTGTAATTGGGATAAGAGCTGTCCAACACGTTATTAAAATCTGGACAGATAGTGCTGAACTGTGAACTTCATGGAAGAAATATGATCGAGAAAACATCACAAAGGACCGTAATTGGAGATCACTTATATGTGTGGTGAATTGCATCATTAAAAAAAAAAAAACTAAAACTAAATAAATAAATCCCTACAGCAGAAAACACAACTATGTTTAATAGTGAAAGTAAGAGTATTTCAAAACAGTGTGATGCAAACTCATCAAAATTTCAGTTTGATAGGAAGCATAAAGACTGGAATTCTGAGCAATGGAAAAAAGGTCATGTGGTCTGAATGGTCCAGATCAGTTGGTCAGGTCCAGACAGGTCTGTGGCAATAAGATAAAGTCAGCTGACGACCTGATCGTATTGCATGACCAGGTTATCAGTTTTTCTTCCTTGATGGCATAGATGCATTCCTAGACTCAAATTGTAAAAGTGTGGTTCTGAACTAAATAGTCTGACAATATACACAATACGTATATTTGTGTGTGAAAAATTAACTTAAGGTAGTGGTGAAAAAAACAAAACACGTAGAACTCCAATGGTTTGCGAACACTTTGTTTTGTATTTAAGATTTTGTAGAAATCAAGCCACCATTTAAATATTACAAAAAAACTTTTACAAATAACATAGAACAGTAAAATTCAAACCTATTATATTATGTAATAATAATAATAATAATAATAATAATAATGGGTGCCAAATGTCAGTAACCTAAAACAAGGTAATAAAGACAGCAACTCTTCATTTGTTTCATGAGATGCAATGTTGCTATGAACGTTTTGGAACAATTCAACCGAAATGAATAAAAGTCAAGTCTGCTGGTGGAATCAAAGACCTGACAGGGAAAAAGACTCCAAGCAATATACTACAATGTTATACATGATACCAGCACTGAAACAATTACTTTATCCATTTAAAAAAATTATCAAACAAAACTTGTCTTAGTTTGTTCACCATAGTCATCAGCTATGATGAACAGCTGCATTGCAAAAAATGATCATAAACAACAACAAAAAACTGAGCTGAAATAGTAGTCATTCTCAGACAAGATATGATTACATATCAAATATTAATCTCAAGCCGGGGTATTAAAACAATAACTATATAGTTGAACAAGTGATTTCAATTCACAAAAGCAGTTGTACCAAAAGAACTAAAAAAAAAAAAGTACCAAACTCAAATTCTATAGAAAAAAACGTCCCTCCCCAAATTGTGCATAGTTACGGCTGTACAATAACCTTGTCATGCAGCAGCTGATTTTATAAACACACTCTTTCAGGCTGAGCCAAACGTCAGGCTCCATAGGCAAACAATGAAATGCAGTAAAATTCTACAGCGACTGTCTTGTGCATGAGAACGAGTTCTATTCAAGCTTTTATCGTTAGTACTTAAGTAAAAAGAAAAAGATATAATTTTTCATGAGGAATAAATGGCTATGGAGCCAGAATTGTGGACCATAGACATACAAGCAGTAAACAGACACTCTTAGTTTCACAAAAAAAAAAATTAATTATGCACCAAAATGTGCTGACATTAATACCACTCCTATTTATTTCCCTTCTTTCTTTTTTAACAAGAACATGTCGATCTCTATGCATGTCTAGACATGAACATTCCAAAGATAACAGATTGCTGGTCAGTCTAAGGGTGGAGTGTTGCAGACACATATAGCTAGGAATCTTAAAATACCATTTTCTATCGTTAACAGATTTGGAAGTAAAGGGTAAAACATGAGCAGAGTCATGGCTTGGTCGACCTGGATCTACTGAATCTACGTGCTGTTCACATAGCTGTCGAGAGAACAATTGTCTTATTCTATTCCTTTAAGAAGTTTTTCCTCTTAAAGCTGCCTAAAGAAAGTCAAAGTATTAATAATGTATAGCTAAACCATACTTGCTTGAACACCTAACACATCTAGGTGCATACATGTTATCATAATCATATGGACATCTCTTTCGTTATTGCATGTCTGTAGGTTACATAAATAGAATAGACTAGATAGGATAGAAAGGATAGAACGGATAGGATGGATGGATATAGATAGATTAATTTTCAAGCACGAATTGCAATCCAGCATATTTGTAAACAAATGAAATCTGAATGTTCAAATGCTGTATGACATAATGCAAACATATAGCTCACCACTAAATTCAAGCTTGAGTTGTTGTAAAAGCAACTCTCAATGGACTGTGTGGCTTGCCATCTCTCTGTTAGAACTGTGACCACCACCACCACCATCATCATGGCAATCGAAAAATTTATAATTATGTAAAATGGGTAAATTCTAGGCGAAGCTTCAGAATTCTGGATAATACTGTTATCCAAGAGAACACTGAAACTGTATGATTCCGATTAAAATACCTATTTATTTGCAGCACAGTGCTAGGATTATCACAGCTGTTTTCTGTACCTACATAGATTCTGCTTGTGTATGCGCTGTATATCATCATGATTGAAAAGCGTACTCTTCTCAGGTATATAACGACATTATGTTTAAGAGAAGTGCATTCTGGGAGTTGTAATTCTGATTTTGTAGTACACTTAATTTCTCAGCTATTCACAGTGAAAAAGTGACGATTAATCTTTTACTCATCAGAAGCACCGTAGCATCTGTATTTCACACAGTGAAGGCAACCCTGGTCTGCTAATCATCAACTGGCTCAGGTGCACTCTGGACTCGCTCATTTTCATCGTCGTCATCATCAGATGAGTCGGGGTAAATCACAAGAAATGCAGCAGTAAGAAATCCGATGAAGGCGCTCCCTGATGCCAGCATTGGAATCACTCTCACTGAGCCTACGGCTTCAACAACGGCACCGAGAGCAGACGCCACCAAAATCTGAGAAATGTAAACCTGACAAGTCAGAATGGCGCAGTCGATACCGAAGCCTCGGCGAGAGCTACCTGGACTGTGACGGATATACTGTAAATAGAAAACAACAGATGGTAATCAATAGTTAAAATTTTTCATTTCTACCAAATACAACCAAATGCATTTGTATTAAAAGTTCACACCTCTTTGATCTCATGATATTGCCCGAGCAAAGCATAAGGACAGTATGACATACTCATACAAATGAATCCCATGCTGCTTATCATTATCATGGTGACGTAGACGTTGGGGAAGATGGACATTAAAGCCGTGCCAACAGCGAAGCCTAGAGTTCCCAGCATGTAGATGATTCTGATGCTCAAGTCATAGTTGTTGAGGTACTTCTGAAGTACAGCTTTAAATAGACAGAACATCCATGTTTTTAGTTTTTGTATAGTATCTGGAAAATTACTTATTTAAGCACAAACACAATTCACAAGGCAATCACTGTGTTACTTAAAACATTCCAAACACATTATATGGAATTTGGGAATTCCTTATAATACTTATTGTGATACTGAGCTGGTTACACACCCGTGTGTGCTGCGTGCAGGGTGGGGCAATAGTAGCAAATAGAACTTATAGTAAGATAATACTAAGAGCCTTCCATTGGATAATTACTGCAGTGATTGATACAGTTCAGCTGGAAACAAGTTATTTACTTCTAAATGATGCAGTGAGGAGCTTCTCATTTCTTAAACAACCATGTCAGAAGACATATCCTGAGGTAATGGACTTTGGATATTACTGTTTTTAGAACAGTCAAATTACTGACCTGTATCAAGCAAAGAAAACAATTAAGGACATTGCTAAAATCTACTAAAATTTGTTAAGTAATATGAACCATCACCTTTGAGGAAGGAATGTGGTCAGAAAAACACCCTGAACGAGCTTGATGAAATATCACTTAAACGCATAGTAAAATTAAATTGTAAAAAAAAAAACAACAACAGTAGAATTCATGGCTTTAGTGAAAGTAAGAGCATTTTCACACACACGGTGCGAAGTAAAGACATTGGGACTAAACAGCTGCGCAGCCTTCAGAAAATGAGCCTGTGTAGGCTAATCAGAAAAAAAAAATTGCTACAGAGCATAAAAAATGGATTATGGAGCATTAGAAAAAGTCTGATGAGTCCAGATTTACCCTGAGACAGAGGGATGGGCGCATCAGGGTAAGAAGAGAGGCAAATGAATTGATGCACCATCATGCCTAGTCTTACAAGCCTTTGGGGCAGTATTATGATCTCGGGTTGCTTCTGCTGGTCAGGTCAAATTTCAGCGACATCATGTGACAAATTACCTAAATATACTTAACGACTAGTTTTTTTCACCAATTAATTTTTTTTTATTCCATGATGGCAGGGGCATATTCCAAAATGAAAATACCAGGATTCATTCAAATTGTGAAAGAGTGGTATGGGGAGTATGAGATGTCATTTTCACACATGAATTGACCACAACAGAGTCCAGACCTTAACCCTATTGAGAATCTTTGGTATATGCTGGAGATGACTTTACTTAGCGGTCCGAGTCTGCTGTCTTTTTTCTGCCAAGATCTTGAAGAGAAATTAATGTGACTCTGGACTAAAATAAATGTTGTTACATTGCGTGAGCGTATCAAAATGATAAGGCCATAACCAAAGCAAAAGAAATACTAGATTGTTTGACCTTTTTTTTGGTCGGGCAGTGTATAAATCAATAGACATTTTTACTAGTGTTATTAATATGGTATTTAATGTGGCTGTTAAACCTCACATTTAAAGTTAGTATTCAGGTCTGCAGCTTTATGATTTTTTTTGAAAATCAACTACTAAAGTTCCCACTTTGTTGTTCCTTAATTGTAACTTTAATAAAACTTTGTTAGATGTAAATCATACCTGAGCAGATGGCAGCAGTGGCAGCATAGATAACCAGCCCCCAACAGCCCATCTGTACTCCCTTATGGTAGTTTTGAAGTGCGGTCGAGTTTGCAGCAGCCTAAATGTAAAAAAAAAAAAAAAAAAAAAAGGCTGTTTGTTCTCTGCAGTAAACATAATCCAAAAAATAAAAATACACAGAAGAAAATCTGCACTGCCTCTTACCATGGGGTCTCCTTCGTAGATAACCTGTCCCATGAAGTCAGTATAGAAAACAATCTCTGAGATAAGGGAGAACCAAGTGATAAGATGGCACACACACAAGCGCCAGAGCTGTGGAGGCATTTTCAACATGGACAACCAAAGCAGCTTCACAGTTGTGCCACTTCCTTCTCCTTCTTCACTTTCACTGTCATCTTCATCCGTTCCAGATGATGAGCTACCTCTTTTTTGCAGCTTGTGACGCTCCTGCAGTTCTGTTATACTGTCAATGTCGTTCAGGCTTCGTGATGACTTGATCGGGCGAGCTGAACCGATGGGTCGACTAAGCCGGTGGAATCGCACCCGGCCGTAGTAAGAGAAGGTAAAGGAAGGTTGCCGGTAGAACGAAGGATGGCGACAGCGCACTGTGGCATTTGAGTGACGAACACCGGCTTTATTTTGATGGTTCAGGCCACATTTTGATTTGGCTTCCCCTGCAAGGTTTCCATTGATAACTTTGGTAATGTCAGGATTTTCATCAAGGTTGGAGCACTGATGAGCCTGACAGCTGTTGTTTTGGCAATATTCAAAGGGCATTTCACTGTTTAAATTTTGGAAAAAATTAGTCTCTTCGTTGTGAAGAAAGTGATCACCGAGGTCCAAATCTGGGTCAAGTTTAATAGGAGAGTCTGGTACAGCAAGGGCAGAGTCACTTTTACTTCTCATTACATTCAGAAAATCGTTCTGGATATCTGTCTCAGATTGATTGTCTTCATAAATTTCAAAAGGATCTTCTTCAATAATTAGATCCAGTTCTGGCACTTGGTGAGTCTTAGGCAGGATATCATTAAGCTGAATGGATGAGGACGTGTCTCCTTCCTCAGTCTCAGATAGCTCCTGCTGACGAGAATTGTTTGATTGCTCCTTGATGCTACAAAGATGAAGCACCACAGAAATGGACAATATGATAGAAGCAAAGAAAAACAGCACTTGCTCTTGGGCTTTAAAGGCGTGCCCCAAGAACGTATTTGTCCAGTCCAAACCTCCAAGCATATAACCCAAAGCTCCACCTAACCCTGTAAATACAACATGAGAATAGAGTGGATGTTAGAGACTCGGGATGAGGTCACGTTTGATCTAATATTAAGTCTTTACTTGTGTTAATATTTCTTTTTAAAATCAAGGCCTGCTAAACTTCACAAGTCAAATTCGACATTGAGGACGCCTCCACTAACTAGACTAACCAGACTAAATAATTATTAAATTCCTTGTTAAAATATTGCACTTATAAGAATGTTGGACATATGATAGTATAATAGCTTCCTTTCCTAGTGCCAACGTCATATGAATTAACCTTTTATGCTTGTTACCTGCAGAGAAAGCATGAATATTCAGGGCCATGTCTTGCTCTTCTCCATCAGCGACATCCAGTAAGTAGGCTCTGATTGGTCCATCTAAAGCATCAGCACAGAAGTCCAGCACCACTACACCTACCACTGTCAGAATTATCCCAATGGGCTGGTTACCAGGAACATCCCCTGCAGTCAAACCTATATGATAGACACACATGCACACATCTTGTTTTCTCTTGTCAATACAGTCCTATGAGAAATCCTACATAAATAACTAAATGGGAGTTGAAACTTCAAATCCTATTCTTCCCAGGATTATGTGAGTTAATAAAAGTATACAAATTTAAATTTAATGTTTCTCTAGATCATAAGAATGCAAATCATTTAAAACAAAAATTTAAAGAAAACCCTCACCTATCAGAGAGCCATTGAGAAAGAGCGCTAAACCGAGCAGCAATCCTACACACAGGACCAGAATAAACGGTCGTCTCCGACCCCACCTGAGGGTACAGCGGTCACTGGCTGAGCCAATCAAAGGCGTAAAGATTAAGCCCAAAATTGGGCTGAGGAACCACGTCAGACTGTAGTACTGCTCCGGCAGACCTGAACAGAAAAATAATCACCTTTTAAACATGTCTTTTATTCAAAAAAGTCTTTTTTTAATCGTTCATTTTGGTGTGGTTTGGGAATGTGTTATTCAAGTCACTGCTACTCATTTATTTCTGTGTCCTGTCCTGTGATAACTTAAGTGTCATATCTGATGTTTTAGGTTTGGTGCTTTCGATTATGAAACAACTTATCCATTGCACCAAGCCCTGGGAAAGCACATGGTGCACACTGGGTGTGCTCCCCAGAGTGAGTGACAGATATCTTACCCTGTTTCAACATGTGCACTACTGATTAACTTGCCTTTCATAATACTGTCATGTCCCGTCTGCTCATCAAATACCTCAGTGAGATACCGGCAACATTTTTTACTACTGCAGTAAAGTCCAATATAAATGATCATAAAGCCCACAAATTGGCATTTCAAAATCTATGACGTGACAATGATCTACGTGCCTAAAATCCGCTTTCAGTAGCAGTAAGGTACCTACGACACAACATACCTCCTACCCTTTGGGCTACCTTTTGTATAGGCTAATGCAACTGTGTTAAACAAGAAGCAGAGCAGTAATTTAACAAGAAGCAAACAATTTCAATTAAACTATAAAAATTATATAATTTATAATAATACAATGGGTAACAATATGCATTCAGCTTGTCCGTTCACACCTTTGAAGTAATAAGCATGTAACCAATACGTAATAAGCATTTCACTTCATAGGAAGTTTTTCTCTAAATTGTACTACCTCATAGCAGTTGTGTCACTGAAGTAACGGTCATTGAACATGTAAAAAAAAGTGAGAGAAATGATAACCAATAGTCACTTTAGTTGGATGTCAAAAAATGAAATCTTGATATTTCATCACTCATATAAGAGCCTTTATCAGGTTATAATACAAATTGAAGGGTGATGAAATTCCTGTCACCTTGAAATGCTAGCAAAAGGCAACATACCCGACCAAGAGACTGGTTAGGAGTGTAATGGTCACCTACCTATTTGTAGCAGCACAGGTGTGACCAGAGCTGTTTCCATGGCATAGCAAAACTCACGGCCAAACATGACAGCCCCATGCATGACCCACTGGCGTTTGGGGATGAGATCCACAGTGTCATCACTGGCTGATTTTTCGGAAACCTCCATTTTCTTTTCTCTGTTGGTTCTGCTGGCTGAAGATTTGACTGGATCTACATCCACAACATGCAGCATCTTGTTGTCTACTTTCGAGTCTACTTTCTTGGGCACCATGTCGGCTGTCATGATGTCAGCTAAAGTGAAGAACCAAATACGATCACGCATGAAGTTTTATTCCGAACCCAAACGGAGAAACTCCATCTTACAATCGTTGACAAAATTAACTTTCAGGTGGGCTTACAGGCTCCTCCATATGTTAACCTCAATATGAGGTTTACCACTTGCTGTGGCTAGTACAAATCCATAAAAAGCCATTTCTGGCTAAGTGACAAGTCATATTTTTCTGGATTGTGGAAAGAAAAGTGGGGAGGAGGAGATAAAGGTCAGCGCAGGTAGATGATTCCCTGAAGAGACCCATCGAGTGATCAGGTGATATCTACATGTAAGAGAAAGAAAGAAAGATTATGATTAGCTCATCTCAACTAAGCACTACTTTATAATTAGAATCACAATGGACCAGAAGCCTTATCTTGGATTAAAATGTATACCAGTTCAACCAGTTAGGCCTATCTATTCCTCATGTTAGCATAAACAACCAAAAATAATAATAATTCACAGGCAAAACCATACCTTGATTATTTCAGAAGCTTTTCATTCACTAGAAGGCAAAACCCAACTCCTGCTAAAGACAAGTGTGAAAGATTATAAATGATGCAAGATATCAAGTCACAAAAACAGTTGGTTGTATTCCCAAGGCAAAGCCCAGTGACACGGCACAAGCTCGGATTGCTGAGCTTCTTCACACGTCACTATATCGCGTCGTCTTTGCCAAAAAAACAACGTTTATTGCGAACATCAAACGATTTCCTATTGAATATATAGTATCAAAGGGTGCACGCGCTTTTCTGTAATAGTCATATAAGTAAGCTTTTGTAGGAAGTAGTGAGATCTTTACGATGTAGCTCGTGTCTAAAAGACGGGTTGTCTTGCGCAATTTATTTCCCTTTTCTTTCCACCTCAGTAAGTTGGAAAAATGCTAACAAAAATCTTAATAATTTCCTATATAAACATTACCTTTAAAGCATAAAAAAATCTTACCATCATCCATGCGTGTCAAATAATTTCGTTAGCAACCCGAGCTACCAACAACTACAGAACGTTACCGTTAAGTTACCTGTTTGTTCTATAGCTAGCTGTTACGTAGCCATAGCACTGAGCTAATTTATGTGAACTAAAATCCAGAGAGTGAAAGATAGCAAACTTCAGTTTACTCCAGGCTGCTTTACATCTTATGCGCTTTTATGTCTTATCTAGTCTGGTCGTGTTAACTAACCCTCAGTCGGTTCTGGTAAAAAAAAAAAAAAAAAAAACCCTCTAGCGTCTAATTGAGTCTGGTTATTCCAAAACGCTAAGCTAGAAGGCTAACCTGATGTTTATTAGAATGCTGTCTGGCTTTACAAACCGTGGCATCTTTACAAACAAACGTCTTCTCCTTCGAATAAAGACAACGTTTCTTTTATGAACGCCGAAAACACATTATTATAGAGGTATAAATGTTGAATCTTACCGTCCAATCAAACACAGTGCTGTCTCACATCTGCTCCAGCAGGGACGCTCGGCTTTTGTGGTCAGCGGGTTGCCAGGCACTCATACCGCACAATCCCCGGAAACACGCTGGTCATTCATTTTGATTAAAGTTTTTAAAAAAATAATTATGTTTTTATACAATCCCAGAGAACGACAGATGTAATCAATATCAATATATCATAATATAACTTATGATTAACTCCTTCTTAGTTCTTATTAAATCCACACATTTTCCTGCTTTATTGATTTGAACACGTTTTATCATCTGTTTCATAACTGAAACATTTCATAATCGCCTCACTGATATGAAGTATTGTGTTTTAATGATGTGGAATGACTACATCCATATCTCTGCCAGTAATCCTATGACATCATAATAGAGCATGTCATGGTGTTATCTTGTTACGATTATTAGGTTGACTAGGCCACGGTGTTGTAGTGGTTAGCACTTTCGGCCTTGCACCTCCAGAGTCCCGGTTCAATTCTTGTCTCTCTGTGCATTGCGGGTTTACTCTGAGTAATCCAGTTTCTTCTCACAGTCCAAAGACCTTCAGATTAGTTAATTGGCATTTCTAAATTGCCTGTAGTATGTGAATGGGTGTGTGTGCATGTGGTGCCCTGCGATGAATTGGCATCCTGTCCAGGGTGTACCCCGCCTCGTGCCTTAAATCTCCTGGCTCCTGGCCAACGTGACCATGAATAAATGATGAGTGAGTGAGTGAGTAGTTTGACTAGAGGAACAATATAGAGGGCCAGTGGTGGCTCAGGCTCAGGATATAAATGTTAGTTAAGGATCTGAGCTGCTGAACAGACGGTCTGGGGTTCGAGCCCTGCCACCATCAGTTTGCCACTGTTGAGCCCTTGGGTAAGGCCCTTACAAAGTCACTCCTCCTGGATGAGAAACGTTTTTCACTGAAAACAAGCAATTCTTCCATGAAGATCAAGACATGGAAAAAGTCGAGACGAGATCAGGAAAGGAAGCATTAGAAGTTTTTTAATTGGCTGAGGGAGAATGAGACCTACAGCTAACCATAATGTAACCTAATCAATTCCAACTGCTGTTAAACAACAAAGAAAAAGACCCATAATTGCTATAGAAACAACAGAACCCATCACCCGATGGGTAGGAACAAAACAAAACAAAACAAAACAAAAAGAGTATAATGACAGCCTAAGGGTATGTACATACAAAGTAAACCATGGTGCCTTAGTAATCGTTGAAGGGTAATCCCAAACCAGAGATCAGACAAAAGCATGTAATGCAGATATACATTTCTATTCTGGCCCCAAATTATCCTCAATAACAAACATTCAATGTACAGTATATGAGAAGAGTACTCCAGTAAACAAAAAAGGACACTGACATGTTTAGTTGCTTTACTCTGCACACTAACCATCAGTAAAAGAACCAAAGCACTAAGATCAATCTAACACCTGGATACGTCCCTGTGATATAAGTGATGTTGTAATACTGCATGAATAATCAAGGAGAAAATAGATTCAACAAGCTACAGAATTATTGACACTTTGTTATATACTGTAGTTATATGGAATTTCTGACACTTTTGTTTTATAGTTATATAGAATTACTGACACTTTTCATTTCATAGTTATATAGAATTACTGACACTTTTGTTTTATAGTTATATAGAATTACTGACACTTTTGTTTTATAGTTGTATAAAATGACTGACAGTTTTGTTATATAATAATGCCTTTGTGGGTAACAAGCTTCATGCAGCTGACTCATGAAAAAAAAAAAAAGCAGATCCTTTATGTTCTGTATGTTCCAAGGTGGGGCCCCCATAGATCAAACTTGTTTGTTCAGCAAAAAAAAACTTGCTTGTCCAGTGTCAGTGTAAAGCCCACCACATAGGTGCCAGTTTTCCCAGCAGAAGAATGCACAAAGAAATGAAAAAATGCCTTCTTCCTATAGTGTATCCTTCCTATAGTGTATTCCTATAGTGTATCTTTTCCACACATAAAGAATGTATGCTCCAGTTGTGATGCTCACGTGGCCATTGTAGGAGCATTCAGCAGTGGACAGGTGTCAGCATGGGCCACTCTGCTCTGCGGCTATGTATCGGCTTCCACGGCAAGCTGCGATTAACTTTCATGTCCATACACCTTTCTATTGTAGAGCCAGCATTCACGTTTTCAGCAATTTGTGCTACAGTACAGCTCTTCTTTGAAATTGGACCAGACATGCTGGCCTTCTCTCCACATGCACATCAGTGAGCTTTGGGCACTCATGTCCTGTCGCTGGTTCACCAGTTGTCCTCTCTTGGACCACTTTTGTTAGGTATTAACCACTGTATACTGGGTACACCCTACAAGGCCTGGTGTTTTGGAGACCTATTCATCTAGCCATCACAATCTGGCACTTTTAAAAGTCACTCAAATCTTAATGCTTGCTCATTTTTCCTTTTTTCTATTTTTCCATTTGTGTGTGTCATAATTTTTGTAGTTTGCTTATTCTTTAGTTGCTTGTGAGATTAAACTAATTAGCTACACTATTCTTTCGCATTTGTTAAATATTATTGCTGGACTATATTACCAATAGCTCTTCCTTATGGAAAAACTTTAGCTTGTCTAAGCACATGTGAGTGAGCGAGCTACAAGCCGGCTCCATGACATTCTTGTCGAGAAAATTGTCAAAAGGTGGCACAATCAAATAATTGATGATACCGTTTTAATCATTTACCATGTTTGTAATGATTCATAAAAATCACTTATTACCAAAAAGGCAAGAGTGATTTTTTCTACAGAGAGTTTATTAACTTTTTAAACAGTTGGAGCAGTAGCAATATTATCCTGGAGAACTACAGTAAATGTGTCCTGATTGAAGTCAATATACTGCTTGAACTTCTTTATCTTATCTATCAAATGTACATTTATCATTGAGAAGGTTAACAAAGTGTGCTAAACATTTTTGTTAGAGACACCTAATGCATAAAAGTGTTCTTTGGTTTGTCATAGACACGAAACAGGAAACTACAGAAACTACAGTTTTCCTTAAACCCTCCAGACCCATCATCTACTGTAAAGGATATTGCATGTTTTTCTTGGTTTGGTTCAATGAGAATTCAGAATTTCCCGACCCAAAACTGCCTGGTAACAGTTAAGGCTAATTGACCAATTAGAATTGAGTTAGAGTTTAAAAAAAAAACAACTGCAATGGCAAAGAGTCAGACATGAAGCAGGCAGCCATGGCAAACAGCCACAACAGAAAGGGGAGTATGCAACTTTTCCACTTGTTCAAATAACTTGATTTATATTCATGTAGGCATCAATTTCTTAAACTAGTTGGCAAACAAAAGCAGTTCTGATGTCGCTTTTTATATCACTTTGTTCCAAACATTCATTCCTACCTACAGGTAATGTAGAATAACCAAATCCACCTACACTACAAGCCTGAAAAAGTTGGGGAAAACCTTCTAATTCCATGATCTTTGCTGATTTTTATTTCTTTCTACATAAACCAATTCTGAAGGCATCCCAAAATATGCAATAATCTCTTTTGAACAGGTAATGTTGAGATATTAAGTTTGCTTGATGGGTTTTGAAAAGCCCTTGACAATACTAACTGCACCTTACAAGACCTTTGTGTCGTAAAATAACAACTGACTGTACATCATATAATGACTATATAAGTTATTTAAGATTTTAAAAAGTCCCCTATTGTTCTAGAATGTAGAAAATAAATCTAAACTTGTGTCCAAACTTGTGACTGATATTGTTCCTGTGTTATTGTTAAGGCAACAGAAATCCTATAAAAAAAAAAAAGCCCATGCAAAAAAAAAAAAAAAAAAAAAAAGCCAAGACAGTGAAAGCGAAACAGATAGTTTTGCAAAAAATGTTATCATAAGTGTAAAGAATACTGGAAAACCCAATATTACTATAAGATGCTAGATTAGTCTGTATCTAGATCAATTATGTCATTTTAAGGTAAAAATCATCTTGTGCAATTGGTACTTTGCCTTATATTTAAATTAAAGGACAATATATATGGTTGAAATGTGTAAAATTGTCTGACAAAAGACTCAAAATCTCAAGCTTGGAATGAGTTATATGAAAACGTAACTAATTAAAATTTAACAGTGGTCACTACCATATGGCAGTAATTGGTCCACACACTATTTTCGCTAAATGAAAGTTCTTGTTCACATTAAATCCGCATTTTCATTTCACACTACCAGTACTGTGGTTTCACATAGTTAAAAGCAAATTATTTACAATCAAGAATCATGTCTAAGTGTTCAAATCATTATATAAATACCAAACAATATAAACTCTACTGCCTCATCCGTCACCTCTGTTTCTAGGAGAATTCATATTAATCATGATCATGCTGTTAGTGATGGCAAAAACAGTGCCTGAGCCTCTGGAACTTTTGGGCATGCTAATGATGTCGCCACTGGTCTGCTCCTCCTTGGCCTTCTGTAAAATCCTCTTCATGGTAGACTGGAAGTTGGTGGTGACAAAGCAGTACACAACAGGATCCAGGCAGCTGTTAAGGCTGCTGAGTGTGACGGTCACATGGTAGACAATCACATGGTGTGGCAGGTCAGGCAGGAAATAGATGAGGACTTGGCAAACGTGGAAAGGTGTGAAGCAGACAGTGAAGATCACCAGTACTGTAGTGAGTAGCTGCACAGCCTTCATCCGTCTGTCCCTGCTTTGTTGCATGAGGCCTGGGCTGGACAGTGCGCACATAATCTTGACTGTAAACACCACAATGATCACCAAGGGTAGGAAGAACTCGAATACTGTCAGTGCAAAGAGCTTGGACACGCAGCAGGCTGAATGCTTGAAGGCCGTTGTGAGGAAAGAGTAAGTGATGACGATGGCAAAAAGCCAGATGCAGATACAAACTATTTTAGCCACGTTGTGGTTGCGCCACTTGTGGGAGGCCTCCACCTGTACGATGGCAAGATAACGGTCCACGCAGATGCTGGTGAGGAAGAGGATGCTGCAGTACATGTTGACAAAGTAGCTAAATAAATGGACGTAAGAACAATTCAAGCATCTGCCTCCACTATAGTACAGTATGATACGGGTAGGAAGTGACAGGTTCACCAGAAGATCTGTAATAGCTAGATTAATGGTATAAATAACTGATGTGGTCTTGGGCTTTGTACAGAAACAGAAGACGTACAAGGCCATGATGTTCAGAGCCATCCCCACTATAAATATCAGGGCATTAACGACCACCAGGGCAATCCAGAGGCTATAGAAGTCGTTATATAGACCCTCATCCAGGTGGGCCAGTCTGTGCAGATAGGGTTCACGGTATGATGGAGAAACATTGGTCGTGACTGGTAAAGTCATTGTTGATGTGACATTCAAATATAATGACTCTTTAGTTCTGTCCATCTTTGTGGTTGAGGGTCTGAGAAGAAAAACAAAAAGGGATTTTACTCCCTCAAATACTAGCCTAGTCTTAGTTTCAGTATTAATTGGCTTGTATTTTCATGCATGATCTTGACAGTACACAGGTTACCACTAACATGTTTAAAACCAAATATGTTATATTACTACACTCCAAGAACAACACAACAATAAGACATTTATAGTAAATTCTTACTAGACTAGAGAAATGATAGTCTTTGCTTTCTTCAGCATCGTGATGACTGATTGTCATGATTGTCAACCTACAATGCACATTTCACACATAAAGCCTGGATGTGAGATTTGAGCCCCCAGGGAGATGTGAGGTGACAGTTGCTTCGCACTATGCCACCAAATATGCCACTATGTTGTACTAACTGCAATATGTTCTACTCATCTTTAATAATATACATTTATTCTAGAATAAAAGTTTTTTCGTACATCCACCGCTTCAACATAAAATTTTAGTCAGTTAAAAAAAGCAAATATGAATGTGTATGCATCTTCTCCTATCAATGCTGTCCTACAATGCATATGCTGTATGCTTTAGAAAAAATATATTGTGAATTTAAAAAAAAACACAAAGTCTTAAAAAACACGAAGGCACGCTCATATAAATTATGCTGATTATGTCTTTTCTTACACATATGTCCGGGTCTTTGTTTTGCCTAAATGAACCAAGAGATACATACCAAGGTCACAATTATTAATGAAATAAATGGCATAATTAAAATGGACTCGTTTTTAAAACAAATAAACAGCTTAGAAAATCTCCCTATTTTTCATTGACCACCACCAGGAACCCTCTGATCTTCTGGAGATTCTTAAGAGGAACCCAGCCTTTCTTTATATAAATGACATCATGTAAAGCTTTATATTTGAAGAAAACAAGCTGTCTTTAACCTATGTACAGTTCATCCTTAGATGCCTGCCAGGTGGTTTGCTCCTCAACCTTTACAGGCATCACATACTGGCGATAAACATTCAAACAGCAGAGAATTACTATTAGAAGTATTACCATTGAGTTAAAATCATTAAATATTATAATAATTAAATACAAATAAAAGATAATCTAAAATTCATAAAAACCTGGCATGTTGCATGACGTCTGCAATGTGAACAACAGAAAGGTTCAAAATTAAGAGTAAGGCCACAAAAGTGCAGGGAATGAAACACACACCTACCTACCTGTGCATTCAGAAGAATGTGATGATTTAACTCTTCATATATAATAGCAGTGCTTCATTCAGACTTGAACTTGAATCTTTTCTACACTTCCATCCCCCCTATGTTCAGAAAGCAATGGACTCTACTGCTCATCACACACTCAGAGTGTGACTGTCTGACTGTAACAAATCTCTATCTCTCTACCTCCAAAGATGTCTTTTTCCTTCATCATCCCAGCGACTACTATTGAGTCAAAAGACACAAGACTCCTTCTATAGCCTTCATCTTCTTTCTCACAATCCCTCCCTCGGTACACCCTCCTTAGAGCCCATGACTGACATTAGACCAGCCCTGACTCACAAACTATACCTGAACATTATGTTACTCACAGACAAAAAATATATATAATCAAATGTTTAATTGCATTATTACGGTAAAAAAATGACATCAAACACCAACCTTGGAGAATCTGTAGCATTACTATAACCACTTTAACCAAATGGCATCCTAAACAATGCTGAGATATCAGAGAGTTATAATCAGTATGATTTGGACCGTCTGCAAGAGAGGAAATTTAGGTTGTATAAAGAGAGAAAATATATAAGTTAGATAATAATAATAATAATAATAATAATAATAATAATAATAATAATAATGAAATGAGAAAATCATATACCACATAGGTTTATTTGAGATCCATTAATTGCAGGTTAAACAGTAATCCATCCAGATTTGGCGGAAGTGGAGCAACTAGCCTACTGAGTGCACTGTATGATTACAGTTAGTTCATTGGTAACAGAATAAAGAACGCTTTACAGGCTATTCTGAATACAAGAATTTATAGAGCAATTCATTTTACATAAATATTACATTTCTCAGTATTAGAGTAGTAAGAATCAAAGTGCTGAATCCTGAGCCCAGGTTACTGTCCATGTGTACTGTAATGTTTAATATTTGAAAATTCATAGAACACAGGCAAGCATTTTATAACTGACATTGATATGCAGTACAGTCCAGCTACCGCATGGCTGGTTATGTTATACATACAAATCCATAAAGCCAAACAATGCAGCAAATCAAAGGCGTTTCTGATCAATCTAAAATACTATTTTACACACTATTACTCAATACTATTTTACACACAGGTTGATGCACAAATTGTATTTTACACAAATGCACACAAGTGATGCACAATGGCAATTACAAAATCGATTAAAAATTTAATATCAGTCGGATTATATTATACAGTTAAGATATATATTAAATAAAAAGTGTCCTACTGAGATATAAATGCCTCTTTTGCATCCTGTGGTTTTGAAAATAAATTAATTTGTGGGTACTCTGTTCACGTTGCATTACGTGATTCCCAGTGTGCTGTACCACTCGACACGACCTGAGCGCATCAAGTTCATAAACAAAATATAATATATAATTTTTTACAATCAATTTTTTCTGTTTTATTTCATTACTTTTTATAACTTTGGACATATAATTATTCATTTTTACAAGAAAACCAATTAAGCAAGTCCAAACTTGAAGGCTGATTAAATTAAGTTAACATGCTGAATGGTAATCATCAGTATGGAGAGCGCCCCTAGTGGTCAGTCGTACTACCAGCCAGAATATGTTACAATAACAATGATTGTTACAACTTCACCGAAATTTTGAAAAAAAAAATGCTCCTTATAAACACAGGCGGGCGAAAAAATGTAAACACACTTGAACATGAAAAATACCTGTGACTCATTGTAATTATTAATTAGTGTCTGTGTATAAATCATCAGTAAGTTTCAACAAGGCCTCCAGTGAAACGTACACCAATGTAAAGCATGGTGCTGGATCTCTTAGGTTTTGGGTCTGTGTGAGCTCCAGTGACACAGGGAAGTTAGTTAAAACTAATGGCAAGATGAATGCATCATGTTATCAAAACATACAGACAATTTGCATTCCACAGCACGAAAGCTGCGCATGGGACACTCTTGGTTGTTCCTGTCTGCACAACAGACTACCTTGACTTCTGTATGGACATCATTGTGCCAGTTAGAACCATGTGCTGCTTCCTGAACAACAAGCCTCGGATTACCAGTGAAGTCAAGCTTCCACTGAACCTGAAGAAAGTTTTTAAAACACACTTGAAGTTTTTAAAACACGCTTTTTAAGGATGGTGACAAGGCTGAGCTCAAGCGCATTTTTTAGAAAGTTCAGTCTGAACGAGGCCAAAGAGACATATAAAAAGAAAGTGGAGAAGAAGTTGCAGGAAAAAAAACATGAGGGAGGTCTGGGATGGTATGAAAACTGTCACAGGCTGTAAAAAAAAAAAAAAAAAAGGACAGCAGTGTAATAGCAGTGGGTGTGGTGAGGGCCAAAGAGTTCAACCAGTTCTTCAACAGGTTTGACTGCCTCACTCCTTTACCCCTAACTGTCTGACCTGCTATCACCTCCCCTCCCCCTCAACTACTGTCTCAGTTCTTACCAACACTACAGCAAGGAGCTCTGCCGACCCCCACCATCACAATACAACAGTGCAGAAGGGAACTGAGAAGACTTCACCCCAACTAGGCTTCTGGCCCAGACAGTATAAGCCAGAGGATGCTGGAAGCCTGTGCTAATGAACTGAGTGAGCCATTCAAGTACATCTTCAACCTGAGTTTGGAACTAAAGAAAGTACCTAAACTCTACGGCAGAAAACATTGTGTCTCATCTCCAGCATCACAGGAGCACCACAGGGGACTGTCCTCGCCCCCTTCCTGTTCACTCTATACACCTCTGACTTTACATACAACTCGGAGTCATGCCACATGCAGAAGTTCTCAGATGACAGGAGGGCGAGTAGAGACGCCTGGTTAAGGCCTGGCATGGTGCAATCTAAACCAGCTACAACTGAACATCACCAAAACCAAGGAGACGCTTATTGACTTTCATTACAAAATGACAAATCAAACTGGTCAGTGAACACTGACTATCTGTATAAGAAAGGTCAGAGCTGGCTGTTCTTCCTGAGGCGACTAGGATTTATCAATCAGTCATCGCCAGGGTACTCTTCTACGCCTGACAAGTACGGATGCCAGGTGATTGGACAAGAGAGCTGGCTCAGTGTCTGGAGCTGGACTCTTTGGAGAAAGTGGTGAAGATGATGAGACAGTGCACATAGTTTTCTGCAAAAAGAGGAGCGTGTTTAGTGGAAGACTTAAGAAATCATCAGTCCTCCGAGCCATTCAGCTCTTCAATATTTTAGAAATTGATTCTAACCCTCTCTACAGGGACATGGTAATGTGGACCGGGAGACCTAGGCTAAGGCTTGTTTGCTACATACAGTACATCACAGTGTTACACACATAACTCTCTCATCTCTTAGATTCAGGGTCTGCTCAGTTACTCTCACGATTGCATTTCTTTGCTGCTCCTTGCACAATTTTCTGCACTGTCATTTTGTCACATATATAAAATTGCATATCAATGGCTGCACTGCAATTAACCTTATTTCTCTTATTGTATTTTTTTTAAACTTGTGATTTATGTTCTTTATTTATATGCTTCTTATATATCTTGCAGTTTTCTGTTGGTTACTCTGTGTATACTGACTATATATAATATACTGTAATATATATCATATATTGTCATAGTAATACTGTAATATACAGTGTGCAATCTACAATCTGCCTTGGTGTTGACACGTACAAGTTAAAACCTCCAATGGATACAGAAGAAAAAAAGGTGAAAGTTCTGTAAGTTGCCTCTTTGCGGAGTTCTCAACCGTGCCAGACAACCAAAAAAATGACAGAAACAGAAGGCATTTTAACAAGAAGAATGGGCAGTTATACCCATACTAAGTAATTACACCATAAATGAGAGAATTAAGGACTTCATGAACAATTATTACAAAAGACTGCTAAATCATTGGTGCTAAATGAGCCATTTCCTTATTTCCTAATTTTTTTTTGTCATGTTATGTTTGAGAATTGTGACCTTGATTTCTATTAGAAATAAAACTTTTAATCTATTTTAATTTATATATTTATATATATATGCTCCTTTTGTCCATCTAGTTTATACATTCATTGGGATAGATGTGAAATTATGAAATCTATGAAATCCTGTGTATAATAAAAGAATTACAATGCTAAATAATTAATTTAAATGTATTAAATGTGCATTGTATTAATAAAGTTTCAGGACTGATGCCAGATGTGCAAAATGAACGTGCATGCTTTATACTTGTCCACTGACTGGACAACTGTTTATTCTCTCAACTTCCACATTTGAGAGTACGGTTATGTTCTTGATAATGAAATGTCTCTCAGTTAGTAAACTCTTAGACTTAAACTGTTAGACTCAGTTGTAGTTTATTTACATCTACTGGATTCTTTTATGCGCAGGGCACCCTTTCAAAATCCCAGACTGTTCCCTTAATTAATTAAGATACTGTAATTAAAACAGAAATGCTCAAAATAACTAAAAAATACAGGTTCTTTACAGTATTTATTAATTTTTCCCAGACAAACAACCACATATAGCTTGTACTGGATGCTTGATTAATAGATAATGGGTCCCTTTCTGCTGTAATTACTTTGAAATACTTTGTACAAGCAGCACAATACTAGCAGATTTTCCTTAATGGTGCAATATTGGGTCATTGGAGAAAGAACATTGTAGACTTTTTGTTGGACAAAATGCAGAAAATGCACCCCACTGATAATACTGATTACACATACATTTTCCACCCTTCAGAAAACACCAGTACTTTTCATATGTGTTTTAATAGGAATTTCCACCACAATATGCAGTCACTAGCCTAAAGGCTCTACAGGCTTGAGATCCAGGCAGTTGTTTGGTTATAGTAAAGACAGGCTCACATCTGACTTACCCAAAGACAGATTAAACACTGTGTCACTGTGATAAAGCCCAGAGGATCTTGATATATTTCCCCTAATAATACATGTTAGCACTCTGTCCTTCATCCACATTTAGTCCGCTTGAAAATCATGCAAAGGTTAGCAATGCAATATATGGACAGGACATGTAAAAAACAAGACACACTGAAGTCAAACCACTGTGCATACACTCTAATTTAAATGCACAGACTGTGAACAGGGAGATTCCTAAAGTTCTGTTTAATCATCAACATTAGTTAATATATAATGTCATCCCGGAAAGCTTATGAAACCACTTTTTCCCATCCTGCAACCGGATAAATAGACAGATCAGTAAAGACTGGATGCTGCTGAATACAGATACACAAATCAAATGAAAGTTTATACCATTAAGTTTGGAAAGATTATTTTATGTATAGTATATGTTTACAGATAGCAACTCATTGAAACTCCACACATTCCATTTACACTGATTTTTTTTAAAAAACACATAAAAAAAACATTTTTGTTATTTTGGCTATTAAAAGTTTTGTTATACTACTACTAGTACTACTACTACTACTACTAATCATATAAACCCTATCAATAAATATCAATAAATAAACTTTTCATTAACATAGGTTTTGAGCTTCCCTTGTGCCCCCGGAACGTGCCGTCTAGCACCAGTCCATTAGCAATGGATCCTTTGGGACCTGTGGGTTGTGGGTTGGGGCCTCTGTGGAACAAGTGTGTTTGTCTGGTGCATCCCATGGGTGCTTGATCACATCAGGATCTGGAACATTTGGAGATCAGGTCTGTGACCTTGGGCTCTTTGTCTGCCAGCCCTGTGCTTTGGCCTGTGGTTTACTGGGTGTTCTGATACCTTTCTACTGTATCCAGAAATGATTTTTTCATTGATTTGTACGTCCTTTCTTTGGAATCAGACTGGATGGGCTGGCCTTTGTTCCCCGTGGGCATGGGTTGGCCTTGGGTGCCCATTATCCTGTCATCAGTTTTCAGTTCACCTGGTCTTTGATCATAATGTTATGGTTGATTAGTGTATTAAGAGAATACAATTAAATTTAATTATATTAATATAATTAAGGACTGCTTGTTTTGTTCATAGTTGAAGTAAGTAGTCAAGCAATCAGAAATCTACAGAATGCCAAAGAGTGACTTCCAGCTAACACTTTTGGAGTGGAAAATTACTCCATCTTCCTGACTCATTTTAGTAGAATCAATACACCAAGGTTCTGCTGTTCATCTACCATGTGAGACTAAAGACACATGTCTGGCAGGTGACTCTGTATCCTGAGGAGACCTCTGAGTCTGAACCCAAAGCTGTGAATAAACATGCTAAAAGAAATGGGAACAAAAGTGTTGACCTCCGTTCATGCCCAATTAGACACCCTGTGTGCCACAGCACAGCACAAGCTGAATAATTCCTGATTCACTTAACATCTGGCAGTTAGAATGCAAAACAGTTAGAACATTTTGCTTTACAGCGACAGAGAATTTCGTTCAGTCTGAGTGCAGGATTCAGGCTGCCACAGTTCTGTACAGGAAGGGATAAAAGCTTATGAGAGTGCCCCAGGATGTTTAGAAGAGCTTTTTTAGAAAAGGACTAAAAAGTTCATTACTATGTGACATTTGTTTCAAAACAGATCCACTTTTAGAATGCTAATAGACTTTTAGCTTAAACACCATTATTCATACCTTGAAGAGTTCACACAGTTCTTTTATATGCACTTTCTGGTGGAAAACATTCAGGGTAGCATCCTAAAGGACTCTTTGCTTTGTCGCGCTGGTGAAGTAGAGAGCAGAGCCCTAAAACAGATAAACCTTTCAGGAAGTCTCATTTTTAAATTTTCATTGAAAATATAGGAAAAATCTCAAGTAAGTTATAGTTAAGTAAGACGTATGTCTCCTCTTTGCGAACAGCAGCAGCTCATGACCAGAACAGTCTATTCTATTGGGGTATGATGATATTGATTGATTGATTGATGATATTAACAATGAAAGTCGAGAGGCTGCCACAGGTGCAGTTGAGAAGCAACAGCACATAATTATCCAGCATGCAGTCTATATCAATCCTGATGGTATATCCTTTTTTCAGCTGCATCCAATACAACAGGTGTGTGTTTTCCATTAACAGAGTGTGCGTCATTAGCCAGGGTTAATAGATAGCAGCAAAATGTCAAGCCCAACTAAACCTCAAAAACCACAAGAATTGAAACTAAACCAAAAAACGAATATTTTTTTCTTATCCTCTGTGTAGGAAACAAGGTCAACATGTTGCAAATACATTTTTCAGAATCTTCTTCATAATCACCCTTTCCTTCTGTCAGTAATTATGATATAGGTTAAAACATTATATATACACTATCTGCACTGAAATTAGATTTAATCTCTGTGACTGTGTTTTTCTTTATGTTTTTTTTTTTTACAAAATAGATGTACATCTGGTATCACTGTCATTAAATGCCCTGTCTGCTGCTCATTTTTCACTAAACTGTTCAGAAAGCGCACTTGGGACAGCATGTATCCTGCCACAATGGGCCTCTAATAGCACTTGTTGCAGTTCCCATTTTTAACCACAAGGTTATTAATAATAATAATAATAATAATAATAATAATAATAATAATAATAATAATAATAATAATAATGAATCTGTGGAGCTAAATGAATTGTTGGGTGCTTAACAATTGTCCAACATTGAGGATTAAAACAAAACCCTTCAGGAAGCAACAGTTCTGTAGGCAGAAACATCTTGTTAATGAGAGACTGGCCAGACTGGTTTGAGAGAAAAGTTACAGTAATGCAAATAATCACTTTGTACAACTCTGGTGCTGAGAAAAGCATTCCAAATACATGACACATTGAACCTTGAAATAGATGTGGTACAAAAGGAGAGGTTGGAGGCTGCAGTGAGCACAGTTTCACCAAAACTGGACAGCTAAGAACTGGAAAAAATATAGCCTGAAATATCGCAGAAATATCTCAGTTTCTGATGAGAACTAATACATGCTAAGTACACAGACTGTCAAAAAAAAAAAAAAAAAATTATCACCACCTGGATTTACCTAAGCAAAAAGGTAAGAGACTTTCTTACCTTTTTTAATTACTGCAGTGATTAATACGGTTCAGCTGCCATCAAGTTCTTTAACCCAAACTGATGCAGTGAGGAGCTTCTCATTTATTAAACAACAATGTCAGAAGACATATCCTGTGGTCATAGCAAAGATGTTACTCCTTCAAAAGGGTCAAGAAAAGACTTTCCAATGCACCATTAAAACATAAGGATAGTGGAAGGATTCATCATCTCCTGAGTGTCCAGTGATCCAGAGTCCTTCTGCCTTCAGGACCTGTTTGATTCGTCCTGGTGCCCCGCTTCTGGTTAAAGATCTCGTTGTATGGAAGCTCGTGTGGTCTGCTTGGAATGCATGTGGTGCCGGGGGACGGTTCCACTTTACCATGAAGTAAAGGTTCTGTACACGGCTGATGCAGACAGCTGTTCTCTGAGGACTTGTGAATACAAATTCCTCAATAGACCAGGACTGAAATTCCCTACAGTCTGCCTAAGCCTCCAATAACAAACTGGAATCCATATTAACTTGAAGACATCATCAGTTATATTGAACTCCCAGCTGCCTAACACATGGCTGCAAAACAATTCCTGCTATCTGTTATCACTCAAATTAGGATGGGTTCCTCTAAAAGTTTCTTCAGATTGCCATTTCAGGGGTTTTTTCCTTGCCACCGTCACCCTTGACTTGCTTATCAGGGGCAATCTGATCATTTTGATTCATACACATTTTTTCACATTTCATACACATTTCCATAATTTGCTTTTGATTCTGTAAAGTGCAATACAAATAAAATTTTATTGAATTTAATAGAATTTAATCATCTTCAAGGAAGAATTGTGGTCAAAATTAGTTTTTGAAGATCACTTAAACGTTTGCTGAAATTAAATCACACACACACACACACACACACACACACACACACACACACACACACACACACACACACACACACACACACACACACACAAAAAAAAAAAAACAGCAATACTTACGGTTATGTTTAATAGTGAATGTATAAGCATTTCCACATGCACAATGTAAAGAGAACAGCTAAACTAAACAGCTGTGTAGCCTTAAGAAAACCACGCATCAGTGAGACTAATAAAAAAAAAAGCTTCAATTTGCTAGGGAGCGATATGAATGGACTGTGGAACATGGATGGGTCCACATTTACCCTGTTCCAGAGTGATGGGTGCACGAAAAGAGGCAGCCATCATGCCTACCGTACAAGCCTGTGAGGGAAGTGTTATGCTCTGACTTGCTTCTGTTGGTCAGGTCTAGGTTCAACAACATGACGTGTTTAAAAAATTAAGTTAGATAACGACTGAGTACACCAGATTTTTTTCTTCCCTGATGGCGGGGGAGTATTCCAAGATGATGTTGATAGGATTAATCAGGGTCAAAATATTCAATTAAATTTTTAAATAAAAAAATATGAGAGGTTCAGGAAGAACGAGACATCGTTTTCACACCTGGATTGGACCATAGAGTCAGGATATTAGAATCTCTGGGATGTGCTGGAGAAGGCTTCAATCAGCGGTCCAACTTTCTCATCATCAGTACAAGATAGTGGAAAGAAATTAATGCGACTCTGGACAGAAATAAATGTTGTGACATTGCATAAGCTTATCAAAATGTTACCACAGTGAAAGCATGTTGTAATCAAAGCAAAAGGAGGTCCAATGAAACATTAGTAGAGAATAATAATAGTACATAATAGGTCGTTCTAGTGTAAAGGCTAATGTTAAGGCAGGTCCAGGTATAACAACACCTGTTTATTCTATGAATTAGTAGTAACCTTTCGTTGGCAAAATATGCTAATTCTGTTCATCCTGCAACCTCCATCATGACCTTATTCACTGCTAAGATTTGTGCAATTGACAAAAGTACAAAAAGGCAGTGCAAAGAACTAGAACCAATGTAAATGTTTATATTAAAAATGAAACAAGTATTGTTCAGTCATAAAACATTTTTTAAAAACATGCACAGGCAGGCATTTCCGAAGATTTGTACAAAATGGAAAAAAAAAAAAACCCTTAATGCAGATTAGGGCACAGTGCTACTGGTAAAAATAGATAAACTGCATCTCTGCATCAATGGCATTGATTCCCTGCACTGTAATCATTCTTCCAGTACCGTGTGTCAGGCGGTGTTTTAAACAGGCCATAGTGTTGTAACGTGCAATCAACCTTTAAGATAGCGCTGTGTGAAATCATGCCTGCATCTCAGTGTTGGAGATAGGATGTTTATACAGGACTACCACAAGCTATTATACAACTTATCTCCAAAGCCATTTATCACCAACTTGTGCTGATTGGAGGGACCTGGCACCCTCATCATCTTGAAAACAAATGGCTCCAAAAAGGACTAAATCTGCAGAAAATACCGCAGTTGGAGATTACACTGTATTCGCTATTCTATGGAATATAATTATGTTTGATGAATGTCTCCTCATGAAGGTATAATTACATGGCCTAAGAGTTTCATTCATACACTTTATGATTTACGTACAAGACACCAGTAGATGGCACTCCTTGATTTTACACAATTAAGTCCCTGAATTCTCCAGCATACTCTTTAGAGCTTAAAGTATATCAGAACAAACTGAGAAACAAACATTATATTGCATAAAATTAAACATTAACAGTCTACAAATGTTCTTTTCATGCAAAATAAATTTCAATATTAACCATTTATACAAAAAATTTATGGTGTCCCTTTTACAAAATAAAAAAAAAATTACATTAAGAGAATAAATTACTCTTAAAACACATCCTAAAAGATACATTTCCAGTTTGTAATCTATCTGCTGTATGTGTGCAGAAAGTGTAACGTAATATCAAAATTTAAAAAGATCTGTCCATTCTAAGCCTGTAATGCCATACAAATATGAAATGCATCTGTTCCATCCAAGCAGTAGTTGTAAAATCATCTCACTAAGTCACCAAATAACAATTAAGGCATTTGTTAAAAATTTTCCAGTCAATCTGTCTGACGCCTTTAAAGATCTTTCGTCTTTTTTTTTTTTTTTTTTGACGAGGACATCTGTAAAGGTGTGGTTATTTGAGGTACGAGCTGGACGGCAATATGACACTTTGGGTAGCAGTACGCAGGCTTATAGAGGTGCTGCTTCTGCTGCTTCCTCCAGGTGGTGGATGACGTAGTAGTCATGGACGTACATAAGAACAGCTATTGGCTGGCCAATTATGAGAGAAAGCCACACTGCAGCATTTCCGTAGTTACCCCTGAGAAACCTGCCCACAAACCATGCCAATGGCAGCTGCAACAAAGACATATCTTCAGTTTAAAAATAGAATACATATGGTATGGAAAGGTATACTGTCTATGCTAGGCAGTCAAGAAAACCTATTCAGTAATGCATATTCAGTAGGAAATTCGTTTTCACCTGCGCCATCATGCCTGCGAATGCCCACAGTCTGAACATCCTCAGAGGAACACTGACCAGATACTGTGCGCACACACACACACACACACACACACACACACACACACACACACACACACACACACACACATTACAAACACAAAAGCAAAAGAAATTTTATATATTTGTCTGGCGGAAGAATCACACAAACATGGCAAGAGACAAAAACGAAACTTTCTTCTGCAATACATGTTTCAGTGCGATCCAGAGCTAACACTCTAACAACTGGAGTTTGTTATCGTAGAAGTTTGCTGGAAGTTCTCCCACTACCCAGAGTCAGAGTTGAGTAAGGTTGCTTTTGAAACAATCTTCAGAAGGTGACTTTCTGAACAGGCCTCGGTATTCTCTCTGGTATCTGCACGCACCTGTAGGTTAAAAGCCCTTTATCCTGTCTGTTCCGTTCAGGCGAGCGCTTATCATAGAGAGCGGTACAGTGATATGGTGTTTCTTTACGTTGTTCTTCATCTACAAAAACTGCTCTAATCTTTAGTTCTGCTGAAAAATGTTTTTTTTTAGCAGCCTCAACAGTAGGGGTGAAAACCTCAGTCCTACACCATCCAATCTGATTCAATTCGATATCTGACAATTTAACTGAATTTGCAACAAGACAATTCAGAATGATTATGGTTTTCATTCGTAAAGGTAACGACTTTGGTGACACTGCTAGTGCTGTTATAAGACTATGTTTCTGTTGGATTAAGTACCCTTTAAAAGATATGCGACTAATTTTGTAGAGAATCTGGGGGAAGGCGTGTAGTTAATTTGTGTATGATGTAGAGAACGACTATTTTAGGTAGCAGAGTTTTGGGCAGATCAGCCTGCTTGCCTATTGCTGTATTTTATTGGTTTTAAAATGTAAAATATTATAGAACAGTTAGTTCCAAACAAGTAATCTGAATGGATGAGAGGAATTTCATGAGGGTTGTATAGAGTGTAACAGCACTGGGGTGTTTAATCACTCTGCGTCACAAGTGCTCCAACAATCGTTAACGGAATTAAAAACCCACATTTAAAACTAGACATGGAAACAGGTACAGCAAGAAACACATCTGATAATAATATTGTAATCTCATATGTGATCTTAAACAACACCTTTTCTCCTTAGTAAATGCTGTGTGGTTTCGAATTGCCGGTATAGTATTAATATTAATTGTAATAATAATAATAATAATAATAATAATAATAATAGTAATAATAATATTATTAATAGTAATATAAAATAATATTAATAGTAATATAAAATAATATTAATTTCCTGTGTAATAAATGTCCATGTTGACACGAGCTACAAAACTAACTAGCTTCTAACACAAGGCTAAATCTCAAATCCCTCTCTAACCCCTAATCAAAGACACTATTTGGTGTGTGGATCAAGGAATTGTACACCCTAATGCACTAGCTTTCCATTTATGCTATTTAAAATTCTGCGCAAGTTAGCTGATATTTGAAAATGGAATATCACACTCAAAGTCGTGCTGCTGTTCTGATATTTGGCACAACAGCCCTTCTTCTTGTGTGATATTGTTTAGGTACTGTATGTCTCACCAGGTTTCTATCGTTTCTGGGATAACAATCAATTTGTATTCGATACATATAGGTAATAACAAATTAATAATCAATTATAGATAAATATATAATTTATAATGATTAGTTAATGATGAATCAATTTACGAATGTGGCCTTTAATAGATCCTTTATTAAATAAAAAAAAAGATTAATCACAAATTAATATGGGACTAATTTGTACACTTTGAAATTTGCCAAAAATTTGTGTTACATAATTTATTAAGTGACCCTGGTTGTTAGAACAGAGCTATACAGATATATCAAACAGCTACTGGATATGACATTCAAGAAATGTAAATTCTGCATTGATCCCAATTTCTAACAGTACTGGACTACTGGACATTTATTTCACTGTTTATCTCAAAATAGGATTCATGAACGTTAGTATCCTGTAAGCATTGTCAATATTAATAGAAATTTACTGTCATTCCATATTCAGGAATGTACGCCTTACCTCATGAAAAAAGGCTGAGGCGAAGAATACCGCTGATTGGCTCACTAACTTGCTGGCCCCCTTTCTCAGCAAGGGCTTGTAAAAGTGTCTTTGGAATGAAAAGCACACACACAGAGAGAGAGAAAGAGAGAGATAGCGAGAGAGAGAGAGAAGGAGAGAGAGAGAGTAAACAGTCACTCAACACAGTAAATAAGCATGCATAATGTGCCAGACGGATCACATTATAGTGTCTCTTCATTACAGACTCGATACGCTCCACTGCGCTGTATTTTATACGGCTAACTCTTCAGCTGTCTACATTTCTTTGAAAAGCTTACCGAAGGCACCATTTATGGACAGGGATGTTCCAGTTTTGCCAGAAATAAGTTACACTTTCTGCATTCCTGAAAAGAAAAGAAGCAACATGGAAGAACTGAAGTGTAGATCTGTGCTGCATCGTGATGATGCGAACTGGTACCACAGGTATCACAAAGCTATTCGACGGGAACTATACAACTTCTGTGTTAGGGAATAAATTCACTTACCACCAGTCTCTGTAAAATTCTCGATCTCCAAATCTCAGAAGCTCAGCCACAAAGTTCATGGATGAGTGGAAAAACCAGTAAAAGAATATCAACCAGAGAAAGTGGTTGGGAACCTGACAGTCGAAGGAATGAAACAGCATTTATTCACAGATCTTTTTCCCTTCCGTCTGTGTTAAGGTTTTAGACCTACAACATTTCACTGGGAAGAAACAACGGTTAAAATATATATTTTTTAACAGCTCCTCTTGCTACTTACAGCTAGCCTAAGCAGGCGCTCAATCATCCTAGAGAAATCCATTTCCTGTGAAAGAAATGCAGGTTAATCCAGCTCTCTACATGGTTGTTGCTGAAGAGAGAATGGTGCATTCTGGATCATGGTAACAATACCTGCAATGGCTTCATTGAACTTTGTATGACTGGTACCATCCACTGAAGAACAACAGAAAAGAGTACACGAGGAAATGATGAGCATTTTATCAAATCCCTGGAGAAATTATGATCAAAAATTTTTTCTCCTAATGATAGCAAAATAATATGGCATACCTGCTGTGTTAAGCCAACTAACAGCTGAATGAGCAGCAACTGTAAGACAGATGGTTACACTGGCAATACAAGTAATACATCAATCTGGTCAATTTTTATGTATATACAGGTGTAACTCGAAAAATTAGAATATTGTGCAAAAGTTCATTTATTTCAGTAATGCAACTTAAAAGGTGAAACTAATATATGAGATAGACTCATTACATGCAAAGCAAGATAGTTCAAGCCGTGATTTGTCATAACTGTGATGATTATGGCTTACAGCTCATGAAAACCCCAAATCCACAATCTGAAAAAAAAGTAGAATATTACATGCAATCAATAAAAACAAGGATTGTACGTAGCACAATATCGGACCTCTGAAAAGTATAAGTATGCATATGTACTCAGTACTTGGTTTGGAGCCCTTTTGCAGCAATTACTGCCTCACTGCGGCATGGCATGGAAGCTATCAGTCTGTGGCACTGCTGAGGTGTTATGGAAGACCAGGATGCTTCAATAGCGGCCTTCAGCTCTTCTGCATTGTTCGGTCTCATGTCTCTCATCTTTCTCTTGCCAATGCCCCATAGATTAATGAAGCACAGTGGACCAACACCAGCAGATGACATGGTTCCCCAAATCAACACAGACTGTGGAAACTTCACACTGGACTTCAAGCATCTTGCAGTGTGTGCCTCTTCATTCTTACTACAGACTCTGGGTCCTTGGTTTCCAAATGAGATGCAAAAGTTGCTCTCATCAGAAAAGACTTTGGACCACTGAGCAGCAGACCATTTCTTTTTTTCTAGGTAAGCGATTTGACAAGAGGAATATGACATTTGAAGCCCATGTCCAGGATCCGTCTGTGTGTGATGCACTGACTCCAGCCTCAGTCCACTCCTTGTGAAAGTCCCCAACATTTTTGAATGGCCTTTTCCTGACAATCCTCTCCAGGCTGCGGTCATCCTTGCACCTTGTGCACCTTTTTCTTCCACACTTTTCCCTTCCACATAACTTTCTATTAATGTGCTTTGATACAGCACTTTGGGAACATCCAACACCTTTTGCAATTACCTTTTGAGGCTTTCCCTCCTTATGGAGGATGTCAGTGATGGTTTTCTGCACAACTGTCAGGTCAGCAGTCTTTCCCATGATTGTGCTTCCTACTGAACCAGATTGAGAGACCATTTAAAGGCTCAGGAACCCTTTGCAGGTGTTATGGCTTAATTAGCTGATTAGAGTGGGACACTTTGAGCCTGAAATGTTGAACCTTTTCACAATATTAACATTTTATGACATTGTGGATTTGGGGTTGTCATGAGCTGCTTGTCATTACAGCTTGAACTACATTACTGAAATAAATGAACTTTTGCACGATATTCAAATTTTTCGAGTTTCACCTGTATATATGTACTGTATATATATATAAACTGACAGATACACCTACCATCTCAAACAATCTCCTGAGCAGGAATCCCATACGTATGGATTTTGAACGAGGAAAGTTCAGCTCGTAGCACAACGTGGGAGCAAAAGCAAAATAATACAAATCTGGATGATGGAGAAAAAGTGGTACTATGTTACTTTTAATTGAATCCATATACCCCCATGAAGTCCATTATCTTTTTCATCTCAAAGCATATAATTCATTAAATTATACAAGTTATTCTGTATCTGTGCTTCAACCTACTGTAAATGGAATGTGTGCATATAAAAAAACAACCAAAGTCAAAGCTTGATCGCTCACCTTTCAGAGAGAGATTTCCAGGGTAGGATACATACACCGTTCCGCTGGTTGATGGCGGCGCTGGACCTATAGTATGCAAACACAGTCAAGGGATGAGTGGATGGATGTGAGTTCATTTACACCCAAGCCAGCCTTAAGTTACGTGGGCAGCACTGGCTCAACGGTAACAGGCTACTGCTATCAATATCACCATCGGTAGCACCTGATACTGCTGCTCTGACTCTGCTGCCGGTGAATTTGAATACTGTAGGAGGTGTAGGAGACGAGCGAAAGAAAACAAACAAAGAATCAGTGCGACTTTATATGATTATGAGTTAGTTAGTTGTGAAATCTATATGCCCTTGTGTCAACATCTACTTCTCAAAATCCATAGGGTTATGGAGAACGTTTCATGTGGGTTATTGAATAGGATGAAACTGTTGGGAAAGGATTTTGAGAGTTTGGCGTTTCTTTGCAAGACCAGAAGACGAATCCTGAAAAATCTGGGTCACAGGTATCTTCTGACAAAAAGTCAAAGAGACAGCTCGATCAAATCATGATACTTGGAGAACGATGTGGGCATGCAATGACATGTGACAAGTTGCAAATAAGTGTCCAGAAATGCAAACCGACTAGTGCTGAAAATGATCTCAGAATTGCGAATTGTAGTCAGAAATGTTGCATCACATGACTTCATGCTTTCACCTGAAGCACAGCAAGGCAGAGGAGAAAAGAGGTAGAGCTAGGAGATCATTAAAAAAAATTTAATAGCTTTGCAACTAATTTTGTTGAGAATTTAGCGCAGGCCTCCAGTTAATTTGTGTATGATGATGACGTAGAGAAAGACTATTTTAAGTATCACATTTTGGGCAAATGAGCTTGCTAAGCCTATCTATACATCAGGTTTCAAACATGACATATTATTTCACACCAGGTGTCTGTCCTTTCTTAATAATAATTGATTTATAATCAGTCCAAATAACTAAAATAGATAATCCACTCGTACAGCTAAAAACTTCGACTCCAACTAGGGGCCATTAGATTACCATTGTATTTATTCCCATTTTACAACTGTGGTGGGACCGCCACATTCACATGCGCAGTCACACACTACAGGCAATTTGGGAACACCAATTAATCTGGAATCTGGAGTACCCGGGAAAACCCACCAGACATGGGGAGAAGATGCAAACTCCATGCACACCGACACCTAGGAGGGAATCGAACCCCGACCCTGGAGGTGCGAGGCAGCTTGCAGCCAAAATGGATAATAATTAATTAGAATTAGGCTTATCATATCATGACGAATCATTTTCTGAAATTTGTTTTTAGTGGATCTGGGATTAAAAAAGATAAATCACAAATTTGTACACATTTAATTTGTCCAAAGTTTAAAGATGTGTTACTTTGCTGATGTGAACATAAGTTCTTAAATTTCTTAAAAGTGTACGCTCAGCATTGGTCCCAAACATAGTAATGAGAAGGGACAAACAAATGTCCTAAACAAATGTACTAGTATACATTTACTATGTACTAATTACTAAAATAACCACAAATAAATATATAAAACTCATAAGATGAGTGAGTCATGGCAGCTCAAGACATTACACATAGAGAACATTTATCAACACAAATTTCGATCCACAAGCAGTTGATTTGCCATCAGCAAAAGAAAAGAAACAATAATTAATTGTTAATCCAGGTTTCCTTTTGGGTGGTCACGCTGTGCTCTTAGTACTTAATAGCAGTACAGGCATCCCATTTAAACAGGAATACAAAATGCAGACGCAGCACTCTGCTAGAGTAAGATAAGAATTTAATAAATATACGTAATGGTCAAAGAAGCATGATCTCGATTTTAAACACACCGAAACATTGCAATTCCTATTTCATTAAGAATGGTGCAGCGCTAATACAGGCCACTGAGTTCCATAACTAAATCTGCAGTGAATTTGTGCAAAATTCTGTTTTTATTCTTGAAGTATTTTGAAAATGTTGATATCTACAGTAACTCTGTCATGTGTATGTTGTATGTGGCATAAAGATAAATAAAAAAAGAGAAAGAATTTAGCAGACTCCTTGGTGAGCATGATCAGTATGGAGGACCTGCAGGTTGATTCTCCTTGCCTAGAGGATAGTGAGTGTACTCACATGACAGTGATCTGGACAGACTGCGAGCCTTCGCCTGCATCCTTTCCCTGCACCACCTGTTCACGTCCTTATACGAGTAGAGCTTCAGAAACAGGATAGTGTAGACAGCCAGCGCAAAGGCACTGCCAACTAAACGGAGCCAAGATCGCAAGAGCAAATAAGGAAAGAAGACAATGTTGAGAAACTGTCTGTATAAAACACATATAGCAAATATGTTCTATAAAAATACAAGGGCACTTGTCATTAAAGTGACCAAATGCAAATCACAATATGACATTTTTAATAGCCTGGATCATCAATTCGAACCGAAGTGCATGCAGACGACCCATAACTCAATAATAAAACTGAAATTGTCATAACACAAGCCGATAAGCAACCTGATGACACAGTGCTGGCACTGAAAACATGTGTGTAGGCCACCACAGCTTTATCAATAGCAGCCATATGCCGGGTGGAAATGGCCCATGCGGGGACTCTTGGGCTCGGCTCTAATGCCAGTAGCAGCCCGAGTGGCCTCACCGCTGACCTTACTGTCTCATACCGAGGGTGGACTGTGGCACAAACCCAACAGATGGAGTGCCTTTGGCACCTCCCATTGTGCTAACAGATGAGGCAGAGCGGCAGTGCCAGAAAAAAGGTTTACACCAGGGGAAATAAGGCGATATGTTTCCCACTAGCTACTAGACAAGCTGCGAGGAGTCTTAACAGCTTTATGAGAGCACTATAAATGTAACATAAGAGGATATTCAGCACTTATATAAATGATATGTTTATCAGTCTATTGATGATATTTTAATTCTTTCATTTCTAAAAACAAATTTCAGGTGATGATGATGATGATGCCATCATTGTTTGGAGACACTTTGTTTTGAAATTTCCAAATGGATCTGTGATACATTAAGGATGTTTCCTGATGCTGATCATGCAAACTCATATAACTCTATTGTTTGGAGTACATCTGGGATGGAGCAGCCATAGTGCATTCCCCACCTGGTGTTACAGAGGGCAGCATGAGCACAGTGACCACTGGAAAGCACAAGATTACTGACAGATTGATGATATGAATAATCAGGCCAATCTGCTCAGTGAAGGTTCCCTGGGTGAAGAAAAAAAAAAATCTGAACTCAGGTATGCTTTTCTTACTTATTCATTATTATAAAAAAAATTACAACCACACATCAGAGATTCTTGAGCAATTTGGAGACCATGTACTGCATGATCTATTGTATATGCCTTTACTTGTGTAACGGTTTGGGTTTGAAGTTGGCAAACTTACAAGAGCTAATTTCCTTTCTGTGTACAGCGCCAAAAGTATGAACACATTCGAACCTGGAAGAAGACAGAAATGCATTATGAAACACAATGTATCTATGCAAAACAAACAAACAAAAACAATACAGTCTTTAAATGCTATAAATACAGTTTGCTCCTAGTCCAATAAACTCCCAGACTTACACTCCATACTACATCAAATACATCACTTTCCTGCAAGTGTAACATGTAAGTTATTAATACATTAAGATATGAAGAGATTTACTGATATGGTACAAAAATGATCGCATTTGTTTAAAAGTGGTGCAATTTGCCCCAAATCAGCCACTTCATCCTAACTTAAGCACAAATAATTAGTTTTTTTCTCCCATTAACAATCTGTAATCTTGCTTTGCTCTAAATTAAAAGTCCTCCTTGTCATTTCTGCATGAGTTGATCCATATCCATGCACAGATAAGCACAGAGGGATTTTACACTCTAACAAGCTAAGAATCTCCGAACAAAATGCTAAATGTAACATTTACAGTACTTTTAAGGAAAAGGAAGGATGAAGCACCAGACACCCGTTAATTAATTATATATGCATACGGAGATTTAATATGCATCTGACATACAGCAGCACTCTGCAGCACAGGAGCTTTTTAGTATGTCACCAATCAAAACAGGGTCAACCTTTTGCCCTCAGAATTAACCCAGTGACAGGCATGATACACACACACATACACGCACAAACACACACACAACATCACAGTGATAGAGCTGAAAGTGTGCTTAGCAGAGTCTTAACAGAGTAAAGATAAGCAGAAAAACACACACCTTTCATCCAGTAACAGAATTACTTCTTTTGAAACGGATTACCGAAACAGAATAATTTATTTTTCCAAAGAAAACATGCACGCGCACTCACACAAACACACACACACACACACACACACACACACACACACACACACACACAGTTCCACAGTTAAAGATAGAGCATTACAATTCTGATGGATTGTGCTTGAATAAAGCCTCAGAAACAAAAGAGAGGAAGTTTTTCTCTCTAAGAAGCCAATGTGCAATCACTCTCTCTTAGATCTTTGCAGAGTACAGTATGTGTACTTTAAAAGTTTGACAGGTTGTCCGACTGTTTCTTGACTGTTTCTTGGCCTGCAAGACTTACAGTGAGCTTTAAGTAAATGGTTTGGTCTGTGAAATGCTTATTGTAAAAAAAAATGCCTCAACTTAAGCATATATGATTAAATAAATTTATGATAAAACTATTCAACTTCTAAACAAACTAGAAGAATGCTTTATAGAAGGTAAGGCTTAACCCACCAATGACCAGGCATCCGGCAGGCCAACTATACGGGTCCTTCAGGAACAACGACACCACTTGAATGGGATCCACTAACACACCGTACCTTGAAACAACAGCAGGTAATTACGTATTAACTAAGTGATACTCATTGACATTTATGCATTCTTCTGACACAATCTTTCCCCCACTTTCTTGTTTTTCTTCTTGTTACAAAGAACACATGTCTCTACCTGTCTCACCTGCACGTCTTCTCTAACCGTGTTTTTATAAACGTTTGTTTTGCCTGTGAAAGTGTTCGCATGGCTGTGACTAGAGCTGGCAGCTGGAACGTAACTGCTTGCCTACAGTGGAGTACAACATGATAGTAACATATGGTGCCCTCAGCATGGGGCGCAGCAGTCCCACTGAGTCAGAGCTGGTCCTGTGCATGCACGCAGCAACCTAAACATCTCTACTATTCCAATCATTATAGTTACTAGTTAGGTGGGGTCTTAGACATATGGTTCCCTACAACAAGTGTGCTTTATCTCAAAACCGGCCTCCAGGAATGACACCAAAGAGAATTTTTAATGAAGAAAGCTAGCTGAGTGTCTTGGAGCCTGGGCCAGCGTGTAAAGTCTACAAACCTGAGAAGGTTTTCCAAGAACAGACGGGCATTGCTCAAGATCTGTAACACAAGAAAGACACACAAGAGTCACACCGGAACTACAAAGAGACTGTGATGTAATTATTTATAACTAATATTAATATCACTGCACATATCATACTGAAGTGAAATTAGATTTGATTTAAAAATAGGCAATTCTATGGTAGTGAAACAGCGTGAAGAATATAGAAAACCATCCGGTGTTAACTTCGTAAACCCTCAACGGAAGAACGAAACATGTAAATAAATCCATCTCGGTTTGCAACTGAGAATATGAACAAGCTAACCTGAGCTTGGGTTCAAGAAGTCGAGCTGTTTCCGCAAATCTATTCTTAGGTGCCACTTGGCACTAGCTGTGTCCCCCAAACACACTGCGGAACAATGATTCATCGAACGCCAAGTGAGTGTCATGCCACATACTCCAGCAAGATCACTCGTTTAGAAGCTACTTTAAATGCATCCAGGAATGGTAATGTGCCAGAATTGGCAATGTGATTTTTTCTGATGATTACAATATTACAGAAAAAATCTATTACAAGTTCTTTACTGTCATGCTCATTGTCTTTATATTACACACCATCAAGCAGCTCATTACACTAATACTCACGATATTGTATTACTGACTATTGTAACAGTCATCCTATTATAAGTGGCCATATGTGTGTGTGTGTGTGTGTGTTTGTTTTATCTGGCCACGGTTATAACTCGACTATGCAATTAGCCCATCATTGGGACAGCAGCACAATGCATAAAATACATGTCAAGAGCTTCAGTAAACATTCACATCTGCTCTTTTTAAATCTTTACCGCTCCGGTTTTGGAGAGTCTGAGCTCAATGCAGTCTCAGATTGCACCTGATGTGATCTTCTGTTCGGCCTTGTGGTGTGGCTGCCTGTGCATTCTGAGTTGCTTTTCTGCTCGCATTGTTGTAACAAGATGTTCATGTAGTTAGCCATTCTCCTCCCTCATCAACGAGGTCTTTGAGCCTGCAGACCTCACAGGATGTTTTTCCCTCTGCATCTAAACTCAATACTATTACATGTGAAAATCTAACATACTCAAATCAGAGCGTTTGCCACCAAAAGCCATGCCACGGTCTGAGGTCACATTTCCTCCATTCGGATATACAATGCGAACATTAACTGGAGGTCTTGATCTGTAGCTGCATGATTTTATGCAAGTGCCTGAACATGGAAGCATATTTACACTCCTATGTGAAAAAACACCTAGGCACAATTTAGCATAGTCGGTCCACCTACTGGCATGTGTCTGGGAGGAAGAAGCCTATAGCCAGACAGAGGGTAAACATGCCTGCTGTGCCACCTACGCATTCTACTCATTTCCAAATTTCAGATGAGTATATGCTTACTGAGCATCCCCTTTCAGATTAAGTTTCCTTTTGTGATTATAATTACCTCCACTCTGCTGGGAACGCTTTCCCCTAGATTCTTGAGCATGGCCGTGAAGATTTGCATATTTAGCCACTCCCTGACTTTGTGTACGGAGGGCGTTGTCATGCTGGAACAGGTCTGGGCCTGCGAGTTGCGCTACAGCATACAAAGTCACCCCATACAATTGTGGAACTACAAACAAGGGGCAACCTACAGTTCTGAAAAAATGAGGCCAAAGTGCAAGGTCGAAACGTTCGGTTTCCCAAATGGCCAGGTGGGGCAAAAGTGAGTCAATCCCCAAAGACCCCTATGTTAAAATGGAGACTTATAAATGAAAAAAAAAACTCATGAATATAATACATAAATATAATAAACAAATAAATTTTCGTGACACTGTCTGAAATAAATTCTCAACCAGCTTCATAGGTCATTATTTCCTGCCATTAAAGCCACCAGTGAGGCAATGTTCACCAGCTGTTTTGAAGTGAAGCTGTGCAGGGTGGTAGATCTCAAAACAAATTATTTCAGTAAAAAGTGCTGAAATCATATGACATACAAATTCACAGGGTGTGGCCTTCTGAACAACAAGAAGGATGGGCTATGATCAAAGACTGTTACATCATTCCAAAAAGTTACTCCATGACTCATGCATGTGAATGAAGCAAGACTGATGACTGTACATGATTTACACATGTGGGACAGGAAAAAGGAGAGACTAGTGCGGATTGACATATACTGTGTGTGTGTATATATATATATATATATATATTTTTATTTATTTATTTATTTATTTTTATTAATTTTTTTTTTACTTAAACATCTTCCACTACATCCAGTCTACAATTTCAATCTCTGATATGTATGCATGTAGACAAAAAAATAAGAATCAAACTCACCAGCATAACAACACACCAGTTCAGAATGCCCCTGTAATTTCTGAAACTGCTTGCAGAACTCAGCATCGACTCTTGCAACCTGTGGCAACTGTGCGAATAGAAATGAAGCAATTGATTTAATCAAGCAGCTAAAACTGTTCTGCAATGTGGACCACATTAATGGACTTGTCTGTATGGCATATTAAAGCAACAGCAATTTTCTGTGGCAATAAAGAAACCTAATAAGGAGAATCTGGCATCACTAATTAAAGTACAGGGTGAGCATAAAGCATATATTACACAAAACCAATTCTAGGCACATACATTCCGTATGCTTTACTGCAATGTATACATCTAAAATTGCATTAAATTGTCTGTGTAATGTCCCCACATTCATGTTGCTATATAGAATAATTTTGGGGCTGCAAATTTTGATTGAAAATTGCAATTATTTTGACACAGATTGCGATTGTGGTTTAAACTACAACATTTAACCATTAATTGGACCGTGGAGTATTTAAACATATTTATATAGTGGAAAAGCAAATAATGCCACTAGAAGTAGTTGCATGAAGTCAACTTTTATTTCCAGTCTCTTGTGTTTGTCAGTTTCTCAATTGCCCCTTTTTTACAACAATGCCACAGTGATGTTTGATAAATAATATTTGATAACATCTGTAATTTTCTTATCTCTTCAATGTTTTCTCATTCGGCCTGATGCCTGCAAGTCCATTAATTATTTACATTAATATTAAAAAGAGACTAGTAATAAAGTAACCTTTATTGGTCACCAAAGCCAGAAACACACAACTAGTTTAAAACAAACAGTGCACTTATGAATAAGGCTGTTTTAGCAGGAGTCTCTGAGTCAACGGAGTCATATTAAACATAGTATATATTACCGGTCAAAAGTTTGGATTTATTTTCTACATTCTAGAACAATACTGGAGATTTCAAAACGAATAAATAACACATATGGCACTAAGTAATTAAGCTTAGTTTATCATTAACACTAGATTTTCATTAAGAAAATAGCTTATCATTAAGACTAGATTTTCTATTCTCACAACAACAACAACAGTTAGTTGTTATTTTAAGACAAGAAGGTCAGCTGTTCTGGAATAGTTCTTGTAAGAACAGTATTGTCAAGTACATTTGCAAAACCCATTGATGAAAGCACCATTGATGAAACTGGCTCTCATGAAGATCATCCCAGGAAACCAAGACCAAAACTTACCTCTGCTGCAGAGGAGAAGTTCATTTAGAGTTACCAGACTCAGACATTACCAATTAACAATTAGAGTCATTATGAAGGGATAACAGAGCATAAGTAGCAGACACATCTCAATATCAACTGTTCAAAGACGATTTCAGATGCTTTCATAATTGTTTTACAATGTAGAAATGAATAAAAATCAGGCGCGACCATGGATTTAGAAGGTGTATCCAAACTTTTGACTGGCAAAACTCCACAGGAATTACAGACTACGCATAGTACATTACCTGTGACAAAATCGCCTTTTTTGGCATTAGATAATTGCACAGGTTCATACTGATTTCGATTTCTGTACGATTCATTGCGCAGCACTAACACAGTTTAAAAGAGTGACTGTACATAGCATGCAAAAAAACTTCATTTGCACTGGAGAGTGTTTTATCTAATACAGCACGGTGTAATGACACTAAACTTGATGCTTTGCAACATAGCATTTGTTACTAATTAACTCAGCTGTCTAACTCATCTGTAGAAATCATTTAAAACGTAATCTTTAGGCAGTACCCCAGACAACTTTAGCATGAAGACTCCTATGGTGTTCACATACACTGCAGCAGTTATACCTGTACACAGTTCACTGGCACCTGTCCTGAGTTGTGGTTTATTATACAGTCACACCCTCCTTTTCTTAAAACATGGACTGCATCTGTACTAAGTGCTGTATACAGTGTTTACTGTACAAACTGCTAACCTGTACAGCAAAATACACTCACCACAAACTATTTATAAAAAAAAAATCACAATTATTCTCCAGATTTCCAGAATAACTCCCCACTCTCTCTCACCTCAGGTTATCATTAAGACTAGATTTTCTCTTCTCCTCGGGTAAAACCCGTGTGTGTGCCTCCTGTCCCTTGACTTTGGGTTTAGCCCATGTAGGACTGCTGTAGGTTTCTCCTGCGCTCGTGCCATTCAGACGTTTCACGAGCTCGCCCTTGGCGCTCGTGATGGTCGCGCGCCTTCTGCTGCGAGTGAGAGGACGGAAGTCGTTCTCGTCACACATGACCGCGCTCACACAGTCCGACGCTGTTCCACTTCGAAAACTCAAACGCACATGAAGTACGTTCCACTCGTATCCATCGCCTGTGCTTGAAGTAAACCCCTCCTCTAAAACGGAAATTGCATCGCGTTTTCACAGGTAGTCGTTTTTTTTCTCTCCACGTCACAACTTCCCGTGCTCACGCTGAACTTTTCCCTGGACGTTTACTATTTCCGGACTTTCGAAACACTGAGAGAGCAGCTTCCTGACTCGAACCAATAGCAGTCCAAAGGCGACAGCCAACAAAGAGAAACTGGCTACGTCAGTACCCCATTTGTTTTCTATTTATTCTATTCTATTTTTTATTTTATTTTTATTTTGCACATAAATGTACAAAAGCACGACAGGGAGCTCAAATACACAGAAAATTAAGTCAAATAACAGTGATTGGTCAAAGCACTCTATATAAATAAAAGAAAGTTTTTGTCTGTGTAAAGTTTTTGTCTGTCTGTAAAGTTTTTGTCTGGTCAGAACTTACCACTCACTCACTTATCGTCTATCCGGCTTTATCCTTCATGCAGGTTTGAGGGAGGCCTGGAGCCTATCCCAGGACACTTGGGGTACACCATGGACAGGGTGCCAATCTATTGCAGGGCACACACACACACACACACACACACACACACACACACTATGGGCAACTTGGGAACGGCAATTAGCCCAATCTGCATGTCTTTGAACTGTGGAAGGAAACCGGAGTACCCTGAGGAAACCCACCAAGTATGGGGAGATCATGCAAACATGTGCACACAGATCAAACCCGGAACCTGGAGGTTAATTATAAAATCTAAACTGAACACTTTTTTACTGGTATTACTTAATATAACAAGCCCCAAACAAAATTTTGTGAAATGACAGTTTTTAAGAAATTAAAGGGTTTATCTTTGTGGCAGGCAAACATGTATGTGAGCTTCAACCTGAAATCATAATATCACTGATCAGCTTATTTTTAGTTTGAACCTTTTAACAATTTCTACAAACTCTTTAACTGTCAACAATGGGTACTTCTGCTAGGCATACATAATAACAATTCTTATAAGCAATAATCAGAAATAATAAGCATTTCACTTCCTAACATACTGTGTATGACTGGGTATGTGACAAATAAAATTAGAATTTGAAAATTTATTTTAATCAATAAAAACAAAGCTAATAAGACTAACAAAATAGACAACCATGATAATTCTAATAACACAACAAGAAACAAATAATACTAAAGTAAAAATACACCAAGAACAACACTCTACATCTAAAAGGAAACATTAAAGAGCAAGGATTTAGAAATGTAGGTATTCTCAGTACCCGGATTTATGCTATGAAGTGTTTTAAAACAATATGGTGATATAATTTATGTAGTTTTTGCCATTAGATAATTGCATGGGTTCATACTGCGATTTCGATTTCTGTACGATTTCATTGTGTAGCCCTAATACATTTTAAAAGAGTGAACGTACATAACCGGCAAAAATTTTTAATTTTGACTCGAGAGTGTTTTATCTAAGACAGCACGGTGTAACGACACTAAACTTGGTGCTCTGCAACATAACATTTGTTACTAATTAACTTAAAACTTAATCTTTAGGAAGTCTTCAAGACTTGATGTCTATAGTATTAACATACACTGCTGCAGTAATACTTGTTCACTGGCAACTGTGTTGAATGGTGGATATGTAGCAATCTACAGTAGGAGTGATCTGTTACTAGGAGTGACCACTGGCTAATTTGCATGTGTGTTATCATTGTAGTGGAGTTGTACACACTGCCCATTTTATTACACAACAAAATCCTCCGTGCTGAATTAAACAAGCAGTGTTAAACTGAGTTGAGTGTGTTCATCTAGGAGCCTCTGTGGTCCAACGACTGTAGGGGGCATGGACGCCAATGGAGGTTACTATTGTATTATTCCCATTTTACAACCATGGTGGGTCCTCTGGTCAACATTCACATGCGCATTCACACACTACAGGTAATTTGAGAACGCCAGTTAACCTAATCTGCATGTCTTTGGACTGGTGTAGGAAAACTGAGTACATGAAGGAAACCCCCAAGCACGGGGAGAACATGCAAACTCCATGCACACTGACCCTGGTGCACCCCTGGGTGGGGAGGGATTGAACCTGGACCCTGGTGACAGTGCTAACCACTAAGCCACCGTGATATATAGGTCTAATTGGACTCAAATGAGCTCTGAAAGTGTTAAATCGATAGTGTGATTTTACTGCGTAGGAATGTCCAATATATTGAACCAGCTTGATACATGCCTCTCAGTTTCTTGTATTTCTTGTAAATTTTGTTTAAAACCTTTTTATCATAGTCAGAGATGACAATGTCAAACTCTTATTAAACTCTAATGATGTACTTGAAGTCAGGTCATATAAAGCATATAAAGAAAATGAAGAAAAAGAGCACAAATAGAAGTTAGGTTTTTGTAATATGATGTGATCGTTCCTATGCCTTTATGCACCCCCGCATTGTGTTTCCTGATTTCTTACAAGGTGACACTTCCTATAGCCAGTGTTCATTCAACCCTTTTGTTTAAAATGCAAATGTATTTCCTATTGTCTTTCCATCTCCGGGTGTCTCTTTGACTTTTTTTTTTATGTACGCAATCATGTCACAAAGGGCACCTGCCCAAAAGCGTAAATATGCTCTCTTTAATGGTAATGGGGTTAATAAACTCAGATCTTCAGCATCTTGGGTGTGTTTGTTTGTCCGTCTATCCTGGTTCGAACACCGGCCAGTTAAGTCTGGCGTACACAACAAGCAATAATTCATCTTCTTTTCATTGATCTTAAAACTTGACAATTTGGCCACTCTTCTTACACCTAACTGATTTAATCTTTTTTTTTTTAAATCAGAGTAACATAAATAAAAGTGTATGACTTTAAAATTTGTACAGCTTCTTTACTATCTTGTACAATTGTCACTACGAGTAGCAATAATAACACAACCATCAATGTGCGTTTGCCCTACACATTTGCCACCAAATAAAATACACAAAAAGGTCTTAATTCTCGGCAGTTTTCCTGCCCTCTGTTTGCCTTCCTGCCTCGCCTGTCAAACAGAGGACCTGGGCTCTGTGGGGTGGAGACGAATCTGTTAGTTGTAAGGTATTGGCTCGGCTGTGAGAGTGTCCTTGGAGCTGTAATGAAGTCTGGAATCTGAAATCAGTCACTCCAGCACAGTGGAGAGAAGCTCAAAGCTTTATCTTGCAAGTGTGCCACTTTTACTCAGAATCATTACAGAGCGAAAGCTAGTCTATCTCAGTTGCAATCCAGGCAGACTGATAGACAGTTCACTGGTGGCATCCCATGTCAGCACTTTTTGCAGTTGAGCCAAGGTCTCAGCTCCTGATTTTCCTGTTTCTGATTTCTATTCCTCTGTCTATCCTTTGCCATAAAAGTGATATCAGGCTACACCAGTTTAATTAATGTGCCCTCTGTTATGCTTAGAAAACTACAGAGATACTGACATGACATGTTGCTTTAAGGAGTGGCCATGAATTGAATCGCTGAGGCCACCATTTTTACGTCTTGTCCACTGTGTCCACAAAAAAGGTCCACAATTAAATACATCATAAAGAAAGGTTATGCCATCAAGTATAAAATTCTCACACTATTTAGTTGATAAAATTTATGAATATTGCATAGTACCTCATAGTCACTATACTGAACACAATGTCTAACAACAAAATTAAACTGTACACAGATAATAAGCAATATGTAGTGAAGAACTCCATTTGTGAATAAACCTGAGTATAACTGATCACAAACACTTGTTGCAGTGGGCAAAAGGTATGGTCATCTCAGTTTTTAACACAGCAAGACACTGAGATGCCATTCCTCCTAGCTTTTGCCCACTGCAGCAGGTATTTGTCATTAGTGAAAATTGTAAATAACTGTAACCACTTTTTAAATAATTTAAAATCATTTTGAGGCCATGAGTTGATTTCAACTTTCCTAAATTCGGCCTACTTCTCCACCTCCTCCACTGGCTTCCTGTAGCTTCCCGCATCAAATGTGTGAAAACACTGATGCTTGCTTAAAAAGCAAAAGAACAACCCAGTACCCACTTACCTCAAAACTCTAATCACACCTCACACTGCAGCACATTTCCTCTGGACCTCCAGTACTGCTCGACTGGTCCCACCATCTCTCAGAGATCGAGGAAGACATGCATCTAGACTGTTTTCTGTCCTGGCTCCTTGGTGGTGAAAAGATCTTCCTCTAGATGTCCGTACATCTGAGTCACTGGCAATCTGTAAGCGACAACTAAAGACGCTGTTATTTAGAGCGACTTGCATTTTTTAAAATCTCATTACACATCTGAGCACCTCGCTCAAAGGCCCAATGGTGGTAACTTGGTGGTCGTGGAGTTTGAACCTTGGATCTTCCAAACCATAGTCCAACGCTTTAACCACTGAGTTACTTGGCACAGACAGACAGACAGACAGACAGACAGACAGACAGACAGTGTTTGACTGATGGTACTGTTAGTTAGAAACTAAACTAACTATCCAATGATGAAACCATCAAAGCACTTTTGTAAGTTGTCTGAATAAGAGCATCTGCCAAATGCCTAAATATAATCGTAAATGTATGATAAACAGGATGTTTTGTGGCCAGGCCTAGACATCGGTCACCGTGTCACCATATCATCTTAGACGCTCTGTAGCTCGGTGTGCATTTGTAAAAACACTTTAACACACTGTGTGGGATAAGTACGTGATCTTCACTGAAGCCTGATGATTCTGTTGTCATACTTTGCATTTGGAGGGCTATTCGTGACTGGCAGCACTGCAGCCTGAGACAACATGTTTTTTCAACTTGATTGTACTTTCTCTAAAGAATAGCAATGCTAATTGTGTTTATCAAAGTACAACACCCTAAATTGCAGTTCATGTAAGTGTTAGTGCTTGTTAGACTGGGCTACCTACTCTTGCTAGTTGAGAGTGTGAGTTCCCAGCAAACCATCTCAGAATTTTAGAATTCTCCACAATGATAAGCTGAGGATTCCAGATTTTCCCAGCACGATTAGCTACAAGTTGTAGAAATCTTCACCATGATCAGCTTTTGATACTGGAATTCCTCAACACGATCATCTGTGGGTTTTAGAATACTCTAACAAGACTGGCTGATAATAGTAGAATTTTACACTATGATCAGCTGATGATACAAACGTTCTCCACCATAATCAGATGAGGATTTTGTTACTCCCCAATATGACCAGCTGATAATTCTAGAATTATTCAACACAATTATCTATGGATTGCAGAGTACTCTAACAAGACTGGTTAATGATGCTAGACTTTTCCACAATGATAAACTGATGATTCTAGATTTCTCATATGTAATAAGATGATGATTCTAGAATTCTTCAGGATCAGCTAATGCTTTTAAAATTACCTGTCTTATTACCCAAGACATCCTGTGCCTTGCAACAAGCACATAAATATGAATATTTTGTACCTATAAATACCTGTATTAATAACATTTAAATAATTTTAGGATACCTTTTGAAATAGTAGCAAATATTAAAGCAAAATGATTATAAAATTGGCTTTAGGAAATGACATCTCTCATGTGGAGTTTTCCTAAGTGTGCACAATGTAATTATGTAAACAGCACCTGGTGGATGCCTTTATCAAGTGGCTTTTAGTCTTTATGGGAAATTTTTTTTTCACACCAGTCAAAAAGGCATTGGTTCAAAAAAAAAAAAAAAAAAAAAAAACCCTGTATAACACGCTACTGTAGTATGCCTTCATCACTACTTCAGAGTCACAGTGTAGAGTTTTATTTAAAAATAAAATCTCATCAAAACATTTTAATTTAGTTACTATTGATGTGTTATCTTGCTAAAGACGTATTTGACTGCTAATGCCCAGCATGATTATAATTAAGTTGATATTGATTAAACAACCTTTGAGGCAACAAATGAGTGAGATTTTAGCCAAGTACAAAGACCCTGTGCACTATGGGTTACTAGAGTTTTATCTGTTTTGGCACAGGCATCAGCACTTTGGCTTTGTTCAGTGACTGCTGCCTCTAAATTTGAATGTACATATTTTCGATTAAAACAATACCTTCTTATTTTAATACCTTTCTGTTTTTATGGTTATCCTCGTTGTAGTGTATACATGTATGTACAGTAAGATGATGCATTATATTAGCTTGGAAATTTGTTGGAATAGAATAGTATAAAGAATTTTTCTCATGACATAGAAATGGGGCCTGTTTCTTTCATAGAATTACAATTTCTCGTCACTGAAACTGAGAGTTGATTAAGGATCCTGTGCAAAAAAAAGTCAGGTTCATGGAGATACGGAGAGAAGAATTTGAGTGGCCTGCACAAAGTCCTGACCTCAAGTCCACTAAACACCTTTTGGATGAGCTTGAACATTGACTGCACACCAGATCTCTTTATCTGACATCAGAGCTCGGCCTTATTTATGTTCTTGTGGTTGACTGGGCAAATCACCACAGTCCTGTTCCAAAATTTATCAGAAAGCGTTCCCATAAAAAAGTTGTAATACATCTTCAAGGGGCTGTAAATAAACACACCTGATGGCTCAGGTGTCACATAGTGTAAATTTATCTTGAAACAAATGCTCTAATAACTTTTTATTTATTTATTCAAAATTCAAAATTCCCAAAGTTGCATTAGTCACATACACCATGTGTACTATGTGCAGGGAAATGCTTATTGATCTTAAAAGAAAGTTTTCTCTGTGACAATGAATTGTACTACCAAGTAGAATTTATTTAAATTATTTTTATTTAAATAGAGATATGAGAATATGAATTTTTTCACACCAGCTAAATAAAATGATACAAATATTGAAAACTTTAAGCTGAAAAGTTTACAATATGGACAAGGTTGCTAATAAAATAGAATTGAAATAGAAGTGTATAAGGTGTTAAGTGTATAAATTACAGCTGTATGCAGTTAGTCCTCATCTTCAGTAACAGCTTTATTTTAATTTGGACTGGATCCAGAGCCCATCCAGGGAACACTGGAGTGTGAGATGGAAATACAGCCTGGATGGTACTCAAGTTCATAGTTAGCCATCTATAGATATGGTTAAGCATAATTTTATACACAACACAGTAGTATCTAAATTAATCTACAATATTGATGTTCACAAGGCGATCATGCAAAAATATTAATTAGAGGCAGGTTCATCATCTAATTGCCTTTGCTCTGTTGAACAAAACATGACCATAACAATTACAAGCAGACTATATATTGTTAAGATATCATATTCAACAATATTTGTCAAAGCCCAGAGCTAAGAATCAACAATCCTAGTCTAGACTATAGAGTTAGTGGAACAATATGGTGCAAAGAAAAAACCACAATCATCCATTTGTTTACTTTTAATAAGTGCTTTATCACAGTAAGAGTCAAGGTGGCCCATGGTGGATCTGAATCCTATTTCAGTAACATAGATTGCAAGGCAAGTGTACAAGTCATTAATCAGTAATTAGCAATAATTTACATGTTTTTTTTTCTCAATATTACTATGTGACGCTTAACGCATACTCCTGCACACCCTAAATAAATTGCAGTACATGTTTCTGTTCTTATTCTTTTTAAGAAGGTACTCTATAATGCCCATGTCCTACAGTAGCTATAACTACATATTGTCTTACAAAGGCTGCTAAAAATGCTCTGTTCAGCGGAAAAGCCCATGCATGCTGATGGTGATGCTGCAGAAACTGCAGGGAGGCACACACACACACACACACACACACACACACACACACACACACGCACGCACACGCACACGCACGCACACGCACACACACACACACACGCACACGCACACACACACACGCACACACACACACACGCACACACACACACATGCACACAAACTGTAGGCGTGGGATGGAGATATAAGCCTACATCACTCAGGATATTATAGAACTGCACAGCTGAGCGCAACTGAAAAAGACAGAATTATTTAAATCTAACATTACTTAGACCCCCTACTAATTAGCAGCTACTGAGAGAGTGGTAGTAGAGAGGAGTAGTGGGTGGTATGACAATATAGAAAATTTGTTGTTTCTAGGTCAGTGTTTTATCACATTAAGCCATGTTAAGCTGCTTCTTTATAATGGGTTTCTATAGAGCTGAAAAAGCTTAATGTGGAAATGATTGTGTTCTTTTTTTAATACTCTTTTATCCTTTGGGCAGCAGATAGTGTTCACGACAAGGTAATGCTTGATTGATTTGGCATGATTTAGTTGTTATTTTGGTAGTAAGGGTACTTTATTATTGCAAATTCCCCATTCTGCTCCCACACTAAGAACATGCGGATGAGGGGCTTATTATTAGAATTTTTTCGTCCAGCTAACTTTTTCAGGTTCCCCTCAACGTCCAGAGATATGTGGACTGGCTACATTTAATTGCTAGTTAGTGTAAATGTGTGTGCATGGTGCCCTGTGATAGAGTGACATTCCGTTGCCTTACCTGGAGTGACCACGGCAACCCTGACCACGATAAATCTGATAATAAGGATGTATAGATGAATAGATATAGTGCCTATGATTTCATAAGCATACATTTTACTATGATATACAGAATACGGGTACTGTACGAAATTTTATATGGTTAAAAGTTTATGAACACCTGACCAATTAAACCCATGTGCTTTTCATACATCTCATTGCTATTTAAGTCCCCCTATGCTATTATAATAATCTTCACTCTCCTGGGAAGACTTTCCACTGGATTGTGGAGTGTGGCTATGGGGATTTGTCCATTCAGCCACAAGAGCATTAGTGAGAACAGACACAGCTGGTGGATGAGGAGCCCTGGGGTGCAGTCATTGTTTCAGTTCATCCCAAAGGTGTTCAGGTCAGTGCTCTGTGAAAGCCACTTGAGTTGCAAAGCATGTATTCATAGAGCTCACTTTGTGCACAAGTGTAGTGTTATACTGGAACATACTGTACAGTCCTGTATCTGGACCTCAGCGTTCCAGCGACGGCAAACTGTAAGGCTACTGTACATCATACAAAGACACCTTATGCACTTACAATTGTGTGACAGTTTAGGGAGTTGACCACTACATATGGATGTGATGGTCCACATATAGTATTTATATATACTTTATATCATGAAATACATTTTCTCATTTTTTTTACATTAATTGTCCACTAGTTTAATAAATTATGAATATAAAAAGCCATTTTTCAGTTCTTTGTTATTAGTTATCTGCAGCAGGTGGCGGTGTTGAGAGGCACCGCATCCCACAGCCTTCCTGTTCTGCATGCCAAAGCCCATTAAGCCAATGCGATGCAACAATGCCTAATCCTCACTGTTTCCATCCCACTCCTTTATACCTAGATATAAACTCTAAGCATCTTGATTTAATCCGGACATATTGTTCCTACTGTAGTGAAAAACAAAATATCAAGAGGGTGGGGACAGAAAGAAGAAGGAAAGATGAAGAGAGAGGTTGCACTGCTATGAGTAATCAATATTTCTTTTATCCTATGTAGCTGTGCTTGCTAGTGCGCACCTCCCCCAACCCTCCCCCCCCTTGAACACCACCACCACACACATGTGTGCACATACAACTCTTGAATATGACTACAGCACTGTACCACTTCTGTTTGGGGCGCCTGAGACAGGGGACTATAGAACCTCCTGTGATAAATAAGACATGTCCCCTGGATAGTATGTGCATGTCTAATTATGAATAAATTATGCACACACAAACACACACACATACACAGAGTGAGTGAGTGAGAGAGAGAGAGAGAGAGAGAGAGAGAGAGAGAGAGAGAGAGAGAGACCTGCATATTGCATGTGGCCTTCTGTGCTTTTTATGGGGGATTTATTGTGGGTGTGTGTTGTGATAAAATGAGCATGAACAAGGCCCCCCCACACCCTCCTCCCACTTTCTTTGTTTAGCCACACTAGCCTATATTGTACGCATTAATTCCACATAGAGCCTGGTCATATTTCTCTTTAACAGCGGAAATTCATTTAAGAGCAACAGTGAACGAACAAACAAGCAGACGAACAGCAAAGTTTCTTTGCTGCAGGAAAAAACGTCTGCAGAAACTGTTGCTCCAGTTTGAAGTGAGGGGTTTATGTGGTGCTTTTTCGAGCACTGAAACTGAACGTAAGCAGCGTACAGTATATGCTGTATCTGAAACCTTTATTAAAGATAAACACCCTGTAGTGCAGGAAAAAAAAAAAGAAGGAATTACAGAAATATTCATGGATATGATTACATTGCCCTCACAGTTATTAGCATTCAGAACCGACACAAGCGAAAGCTTAGGGAAGAGTTTTTACTGCTGTTCTTACAGCTCTTTTGAATATACTTGCTTAGAACTGTTCAGTCATTTCCGTGTTATATTTTATAGGCACTCACGTTTTATATAGCGATTTTCACTGTTAAGTGTTCATTTATAGTGAATTAACGAAGTCACTATATAACTGAGATTATACTTAAATTGCCCCGGATTATCTATTTTATCTATTGTAATTTTTCCAAGTTTAATCATAGGAACTTCAAAGTGATCTTGGAACGCCAACATCCAAGCCATGAACTAGCATCATCAGAATACGGTGTGAGGATAGACATTATAGACCATATATATAACCATCCATCCTTTCATTCAGGAATTTCTGTTCTCCAACTAAGGATCATGGACTATTGCATTTCTTCCCTTTTTTACACAACATTCACACACACACATTCACACGCTACGAGCCATATGGGAACATCATTTAGCCCAATCTGCATGTCTTTGGACTGTGGGAGGAAACTGGAGCACCCAGAGGAAACCCACCAAGCACAGGGAGAACATGCAAACTCCATGCACACATATCCTGAAGCAGGAATCGAACCTGGACTCCTGGAGGTGCAAGGTGACAGTGCTAACCACTAAGCCGTTTTCTAAGCCACATTAACATCCATTAATAAAAATCTGATTTAATTTCATTCATACATTTATATGTATTATTATCTTTCATACTTTCATATGTAAAAAAAAAAGTACTTGTCTTTTTTATTATTAGATTGTACAATAAATGATGGGCAGTTTACAATTTTACAGGCCACTGACTTCAGATATTAATGAACAATTTATATATAAATATCCAAGGGTCAGGGCTGTAGTGATTAAAAAGAGGTGGGTTAAATATTAATCATATGATCAAGGTAAGGTAAATGATGACATACTGTACTGGGGGAAAAAATAGGAATATTTTTTGAAAAAAAATATTGAATTGAATTGAAGTTTAGAATTGAAGATATTTATTGTTAAGCAAAAGTTTAAACAAAAAGTCTGAAATGAATAATTAGAGCTGAAGTCCATGAAATGTGTTAATCACTATTAAAAGTATAAAACAATGAAAGACGGTATGGAAGTTTTCTTTTCTTTTTTTTTTTTTTTACATCAGCCACCATTCAGAAAAACGTACTAAATCTATCATGCATTTTAATGAGAAAAAATATTATGTGAGTATGAATATAAATAGTGTATATGAACACAAATTATGAATATTAGATAAAAAATAATAAGCATTACCTGGCTGGCCCTAGTATAATATAAAATAATATTTAAAACATAGTTCTATGTTGGCTCTGTGACCTCGTACCTTGGTGGGTTTTCTCCGGGTAATCTGGTTTCCTCCCACATTCCAAAGTCATGCAGATTAGCTTAATTGGCGTTTCCAAATTGCCCGTAGTGTGTGCGTTCGTGTGTGTGTACAGTATGTATGTATGTTTGTATGTATGTATGCCTGGCAATGGACTGGTACCCTGATCAGGGTGTATTCCACCTTGAGCCCTAAGTCTCCTAGGACAAGCTCCAGGCCCCCGTGACCCTGTACACAGGATACGAGGTATAGAAGGTGAAGATCAAGTTTTATGTTGCTGTTGTTGTTGTTGTTGCTGTTGTTACTGTTTTCACTTTGTGTTTGAGGTCTTTTGCCAACATTGGCCATTCACTATGGTGGGCCCTAAGGAACAAAACACATACAAAATTGAAAAAATTACAAACATTACAGAAATGCATTACAAACCCAAAATACACATTCAAAGGACAAAGCATATGCAAAAAGAAAAATGCTGCAACACCATAAACACATACAAAAGTCAAAGCACATGGTTAAATGACTACGGTTAGATTAATTGCTGCTAATATTCACTATGCAACTTCATTCTGTCTCTGTGATAATAAACAACACAATGGTTAAAATAACTTCAAAACAAACTGTTCATTTTGTTTATTTACCTCTTGATTGATGTCTTTGGTTCTTTGATGTACTTCCTGGTCTGTGTAACCACTAGATCAAATCAAGCTCATCACTCCGCCTGCCATACTGGAGCACTTAGTGGAGGAAATCTCTTTTGCAGCATTTTTCTTTTTGCATGTACTTCAACTCTCGTTCGTGTTTTTTTTTTATTTGCACCATTTTATTTTATTTTTTGACATGTGCTTAGATTTTTTTTTGTGTGTCTTTAGATTGTCAGTGCATTTCTGTAATGTTCATGCTGTCACATTTGTCTGTGCTTTGCTCCTTGGGGCCACAGTACAATATATTTCCATGTTTTAAAGATAGTTGTGTGTCCATGTGGTCAAAGTTTAACTGATCAACTGACAGAGAAAATGTGATCGGTCACAGTAGACAGGCAAGGTAATGGACCACACAATATAGAATACAGTTTGGCAAATCAATATGAATAACCTGAACTGCTTGGGGCCATTCTAGGAATAACTATAGCAAATGTTAAAGCTGCGTCTGTGCTAGTCAGAGGTGGATACACTCACTCACTCACTCACTCACTCATCGTCATTACCGCTTAATCCTGTATTCAGGGTCGCGGGGAGCCTGGAGCCTATCCCAGGAGACTTAGGGCATGAGGCAGGATACACCCTGGACAAGGTGCCAATCCATCACAGGGCACACAGACATACACACACTCACACACTCATTCACAGACTACGACCAATTTGGGAATGCTAATTAGCCTAACCTACATGAATTCATCGGGGAGGAAACCGGCGTACCCAGAGGAAACCCACCAAGCATGGAGAGAACATGCAAACTCCATGCACACAGAGACGGGAAGCGAGTCTGGCCGGGAATCGAACCCGGACCCTGGAGATGCAAGGCGACAGTGCTAACCACTACAGAGGTGGATACATGATATTCTAAATTGTGTGTTAAGTGTCCACTACAGCCGTGCTGTGTATGCTGTTTTATAAGTTGGTCTGACGCCCATGTAATGTCTCTTTTTAAATGTCCACCAAATGTCTTTTCTAAAAATCAAGTCGATGAAATCATTAGCGATTGCCACTAACTGGCTGGCTCATTTCCACTAAATTGGTAGTGACAACCATAAAACTTTATATCAAACTAAATAAAACAACAATTGCTATAGTATATTAACAAGCTACTCTAGTTGTATTAAATTAAACTGTAAACTCACTCACTCAATCTCACTCATCATCTCACTCACTCTCACTCACCATCTATACCGCTTAATCCTGTATTCAGGGTCGCGGGGGGGCCTGGAGCCTATCCCAGGAGACTTATGGCACGAGGCGGGGTACACCCTGGACAGGGTGCCAATCCATTGCAGGGTACACACATACACACACTCACACACTCATTCACACACTACGGCCAAGTTGGGATTGCCAGTTAACCTAACCTACATGTCTTTGGACTGTGGGAGGAAACCGGCACGACGCACGGGAAGAACATGCAAACTCCAGGCGCACAGCGACGGGAATCGAACCCGGACCCTGATGGTGCAAGGCGACAGTGCTGAGATCCTCATACAAACAAACAGTGTGACACTGCAGTCAGATTTGTGATATCCTTACAGTATTCACTAATACATTGAATTTCACCAAAGAGTGACACAGTTTTATATTTGATACAGAGACATTTCATTGCAATGAAAGAGTTATGGAGTCATATGAAAGTGGGTATTTAATAAAGATAGAGTGTAAGACATATTATTATACAGTACACTCTAAGACATTATGTTTCCATAAACGTATTTTATGGAAATGAACGAGCTGTTAAAAACACTCACCTCATCCTCAGCTAACATACAGTTACAGTACATGCTGTAAGGAAATAAAGAACAATATGGTCAACTGATTCCACTGGTATCCTCTTTGAATCAAACCTTATTTTATTTTATTTTTTTATTACTGTCATTACAGATGTACTAGTCTTCCGATCATTTACCTGAACATTCAAGAGAAATCGGAGGTTTCCATCCATTCCATATCGTGTCAGATATCAGCTGAAAGATTCTTTCATCATAAACACGGTCACGTTTTTACACACAATTTTGTGTCATAATGTTCGATCTTTCAGACATCTCTGAAATTCCATCAATTACAAGCACCATCTACTACACAAAGCCATAAATCTGAACAATGGCTTGTAGTTAAGAGACGTGACATGACGCTATACCTAA
>JAAGKR010001222.1:0-11623 GCA_011419295.1 Clarias macrocephalus
ACTGGTGATGCTGAATGCTAAGTGGTTGGAACAGACGGGAGGGGAAATGAGGTCGCTGCTGCTGAGGTTGGTACATAAACAGCCAATTTTAAAAATCTTTAGCGTGCATATGAGTGCATTTGTGTGTAAAGGAGGTTTTTACTCTCATAAGTGTGTTCTGTTATTCTGCACAATCAAATAGTCCCGCTTTGACTTGAACACCCCTTGTAGAAGCATTCATACTTCTATAACCAAAAAACTTTAGACACACAGCACTTATCAATATTTTAGAAGCAAAGCAGGACATAATGTCTCACTAACCAAAAACATTATAAGGAATGAAAATAAAAGAAAATACATCAGATCACTTTAATACCCAAATTGAGAAGCAAGTAATCATTTACCCGTCAACATCCCTGTTATGGGTGTGTGCGCAGAGCAGAATAGGTATTAATGTGCTTCTGTGTGAGTGGGCTGTGTCCTGTGTGTGTGTGGTGAGAAACGTCTATGTGTCTAAAGGAAAGTGAGTATGAGTGTGTTTGCACGTTCACAGGCTGTGGTTGTGAAAGTTGTGCATCAGTGCATGGCAAGAAAAAGTTGACAGGTACACGATCGGCTGAGGGTGTCTGTGCCTACGTGGCTGGAACAGTTGGGGTCCGGGGTCCTGGTTGCCCAAACATGTGAAATAAAGATCCAAACTCCAGAATATCCATTACTCAGCTCTCAGACCTTCTAATTCCATGGTTTTTCCTGGTTTTTTATTTCTTTCTACTTTGTAAAACAACAGTTCGGAACATAATTTCTTGAAACTTTCCTTGAAACTGGATGAACTGTCTAACTAGATGTCTGTGATTCCTTTTGTTAGAACATTTTTTTGTTTTTACCAGTTGTTGCATTTGTGTAACAGATAGATAAACTGCTCCCCCTAGTGACGGATTTTAAATAAACTTAACAACTCAGCACAGAAGACCTACAGTCAAACATGGTGGTGGTAGTGTGATGGTCTGGGGCTCTGCAGCTTCTGCACCTGAAACCATGAACTCTGCACTCGATCAGAAAATCTTGAAGGAGAAAATCCGGCCATCAGTTCGTGACCACAAGCTCAAGCGCACTTGGGTTGTGCAGTAGGACAATGATCCAAAATACACCAGCAAGTCTACGTCTGAATGGCTCAGAAAATTAAGGTTTTCGAGTGTTAAAGTTCAGACTTTTGAGACAATTGAGATCCTTAGTTGGGGTGGTATTCTTTATTCCAGAAGTTAATCTTAAATTTGGGAAAAGGACCAGTGAGTGTCCTTTTAGGTTTAATCAGGGGAACTGCTAGTAATACGTTTGGCCTTACAATGCATAGAAGGTATGAAGAATGGTATGTTTAGACTCAAGTGCATTACTAACCAGCTTACACCACAGGCATCCTGACAGGATACGAAAACAAAATAAAGGGATGTTAGGTATATAAAAAAATAGAGTGCCCAAAGTTAGTTTTAAGATTAATTAAGAGAAGAAGAGTTATTGTTTACTGTGTCCTCCACACCTCGTAACACTTAATAGCCGGGCCCTGAAACATACATGCACAGGCAAGAAGTCTGATGATTTCTGTTTATTCTCAGCAAATACAGAATATTAAAAGCCTTTGGCCAGGTGCTATGTGTAATGGGTACTGCTTGCGGGACGAAGGAGTGGCATGATAGCAGAGGTGAAGGTGATCAAAAGGGTTTTAATGAGACAAGAAACAATGGGAACAAAAGGCACAGAACATGAACTTTAAACATGACAAACTAAACCAGGAGTAAACTAAACATGACAGACTAGACATTACAAACAGACTGAGATACAGACAGGCTAGGAGACAGACAGACAGACAGACGGACGGACTAGGAGACAGACAAACCAGGAGAACATGGAGCTAGGAAGAACATAGAGAACAGGGAGAACACAGAGCTAGGAAGAACACAGAACAAGGAGAACACTGGGCTAGGAAAACACAGAGTCAGACAATATACCAAAACAAACAGTAACCCAAAACAAACAGATGCAAGACAAGACTTCACAGAACTCAGGAACATTTATAACCAAACTAATTAGCAACCTCAGTTCAGGTGAGCGCCACATCACCTGACTGAGGTGCATTCTGGGGAATTGAGTCCACCAAAACTACAAATGAAAACAAAACACAAAATGGAGTCTGTGGGCGCTTTGGCGCCCTCTGGTGATATCCCCTGACACTATGCCACATACAAACCCAATATCAAAAGAACCAAAGAAAAGAGGGTAGCTAGAAGAAGGGTTCTAGCTGACAAGAGCTCAGGGGAGAACATGCAAAATCCAATCAATTTCTAGAGGTCTTCCTTAATATAACACATTCTTCTGTTGCCAGGGAAAGTGGTGATGATGATGATGGTGATGTTTGAAATTTGCCAATGGATCCAACTGGTGCAGGAACATCTTCTTTTTGTTTCATTTAAAAAACCACGGCAACTTCTTCTGCAATTTCCAACCTTTCTTCTCATCATTACCTGTAGTAATATAGTCAAAGATGTATTCATCAAACCTCTGACAGCAATATGAATGTTAGTCTGTAATAAACACAATGTAATCAGAGTACCTCAATGGATAAGGAATGAAGCAAATAAATTATTATATAAATACAAATGTTATGACAATAACAAAATTGGCAAAAGTTTGGACATATACTAATTCCATGGTCTTTTTTTATTCTTTTTATTTTTTATTTTTTTTACACTGTTTGCAAAGAGCAGTAGACATTATCAAAGATGCCTCTCACCCCAATCTAACCCCAATCATGGCCTATTTACCCAACTCCCACTGGGGAGGTGCTACAGGTAACTCAGCACCCGCATTGCGGCTGTTACCGCACATTCCTGTACATATGATCACCATAAGCTTATTTTTACATTTGCTGTTGATTGGCTTTGTACATGTACTTTGTACTATGACAATAAAGTTCAATCTAATGTAAAAACTGTTTGACATTATAAAATAGGCTGACTATATTCACAATTATGTCACCGAAACCGTAAAGCATTTGCATGAAGGTTTTTAAACTCTAAAAAAAATCGTACCTTAGGAAGATCTCGGAAAAAATCATATACTGTATGTGATTGTTTAAGTTGGACAAATAAAAAAGGAAGAAAAGAGTAACATTTTTTATACATTTTATAAAGATAAAAGATTAATACATTTCAATCAAAATATTTAAGAATGGAGTAATTAATACTGATAGTTCCAAGAACTACAATCATTTCTCATTCCAACTCAATATTTTTATCTTTAACAATAACTTATATAATAACAATAACAAATTAGTAAATTGAGTCCCACGCAAGGGCACAAAAAACAAGGACAGGCAGAAACAGCAGGAACGCTCCTAACAAATCCTAGTGAGTGGGCTGCTAGAAAAAGTTAGTGAAATACTAATTCTGTCTTCATGTCTACACAACTTTATAGGGTGTATTACGTTTCTGAATACTGTCACAGCTGTACTAGATAGCTAACATGCCTGTACTAGATGGCTAAAACTTTTCGAAAAGAAGCGATTCATTACTTTTTACACCATGCAGCATGCACAAGCATGTCAAGCTTTTTCATCAGATTCTTCAGATGGAAATGGTTGTATAAAGCAGGGTTCTTTCACTTGGACACTTTAATGAGGACATGCAGACTAATAATAATCATACTAAGAGTCAAATTATCATACGTTGAAAATTTGATTGCAGCACCCCCAGAATCAGGGTTTGCCATGTGCAGTATATAACTATGTCTACCAAATGAACTGCAGTAGACTACAACTGTTTAAATGATTGTTTTTCAGAATCAATTATTATAGCTACATTGGGTACACTGTGCACAACTAGCTAGGAGACGACAGCAGCTGTCTCACGAGATCTCAGTAGAGATGTAAATTGGAGGTGGTCAGTGGAACCTCAGTTGACAAACACTTCCAGTACGATCAAATCGGTTCACGACCAAAAATTCGCCCCAAGCTGCTGTTATCATCTGAACACAGGCATGAATGCGTCACCCAGCATCAGTTTTGCGGATCGCGTACATGATAAAATAATTTTGTGCTCGCTCTCTCCTGTACAGTTTATATTTATATTTAGTTCTGTGTTATTTTTGTATAATTAAGGCTTTTTCATATTTTGTTTTATATTTTGTTATATGAACAAATGAAAACAAAAGTTAAATATAGTTCATAGTGACGGGGAACAAATTAATTCTATTTACATTTATACCTATGGAATAAAACGGAATCGGGGTACGACTAAATCGGGGTATGAACAGAACTTTTCTCTCAGAAATGCGATACTTCTAGCAACATTGGTGCTGAAGGTTAGTTAGAAAGTCAGGCTTTCACAACAGAGCATGTTGCGCCTGGGTTGTACAGCATCTATGCAGCCCTGCTGTGGTTCTGTGTGAGCATCCCCTACAAAGCTCACTATAGTCAGTCCTATTTTTTACATTATTAAACACAGAGGGTTTTAAAAAAAAACGTAAATGCATCAGTTGTGTATCAAGCAGCAAAACCGCATAGAGCAGGGAGGATTCAAACTTTGACGTAAACTACTTGTACTCTACAAAGAAAACAATGTACCTACACATTACTGAAATCTTTTACTCTAATTAAGGTAAAATATGTAAAATGTAAAATGTCTAGTAATGACTTAAAAATAAGGACAAAGATCAGTGTTACTATAGAGGCTTGGTGTGGATAGGCGGATATCTCAGGTCTCTCATATACCTTTCTCCCCTCTGGAACCCTTCACACCTCAGGCGTCACAGGCTCATGGCAGGTGGAGTCTGTTGGAGTCTCCGTGTCCCAGCGACCGTTAATCTGCAACAGCAACACAAGCAAAAACAAAGCTCTAGAACAAAAATACACTACCACTCAAAAGTCTGGGATCACTCGCAGATTTCTTTGTTTTTGGTAAGTGATTCATTTTCTACATTCAAGAACAATACCGAGGATTTCAAAACTATGAAATAACACATTTGGAATTAGGTCATTATGTAACAACAAAAACAACAACAACATAACAGTCAGTTGTTATTTTAAACCATAAATATCAGCAGTTCTGGATCAGTTCCTGTAAGAACAGTATTATGTCGAGTGCGTTTGTAAAACCCATCAAGCTCCATGATGAAACCGTCTCTCATGAAGCCCTTCCAGGAAAGCCAGAGCAAAACGTAGCTCTGCTGCAGAGGAGAAGTTCATTTAGAGTCACCAGCCTCAGAAATCACCAATTAACCTCAAGCAGCACCTCAGATTAGAGCCGTTATGAAACTTTACAGAGCAGAAGTAGCAGATAAACGTCTCAATATTAAAGGAACCGTTTGAACAATGTATAAAGAAAAAATCGAAAACGACCATGAAGTTAGAAAGTGATCCCAAACTTTTGAGCGGTAGTGTACATAAGCAACTGACTGTTGTATTGTTCTAGACTGAACAATTCTAGAACATGCAAAAAAGATATAATTTTTTTAATCAAAGCACATCACTCTAATGCTCTCACTCATTCTCTGTACCACTTTTTCCTGTGCAGGGTTGCTGGAGGCCTGGAGCCTATGCCAGGGGACTCGCAACATGAAGTGGGGCACACCCTGCACACTTTCACTCACACACTAAAGGAAATTTTAGTTACTTTACTCTAATCCAATTACTCTAATCTGCAATTTGGAAATTCAGCTTAATGAAAATATACTATATAGTACCTCGTTGAAGCATTCGTGATTGAGGATTTCCATGAAAGTTGGCGGGTTGTTCTGGTCCAGGCACTGCAAAATCAGCTGGCGGCAAGCTGCGTTGAGTTGCAAATTTACATTTACAAACACAAATAAAGTATTATGGCTAAACATGTTTTCCTATGCTATTCTACATGTCTAAAAGTGATATTTTTGTATTTTCTCACCTTCAGACACATCAGGATGGAAGTGTGGATCTGTGTGAAGGGTCACTACATCGGGAAAATGCAGTAATGCATACAGGAGCTTACCCAGCCAAGGGATATCATCGTTTCCTAAATGAGAAAGAAGGAAGGAGCAGCCAGATTACAAAAATATGTTCCACTGGATTCTCTCTGATTGTATCCTGTCTATTCTAAACTCACTTCCATTGGGCTCAATCATCTTGGCGAGGCCGAAGTCGATCAACTTCACCACGAACGTTTCAGTGTTGATGAGAATATTGTCAAGCTTTAGGTCATTGTGGTAAACTCCCCGATCAAAGCAGAATTGACAAGCCACTACAACTTGCTTAAAAACCTTTAAAGCAGATTCAGGCAATAATGGACCCCCCTTAGATTCACAGTATTGTCGGAGGTCCATGCAGGGGACAGGGCGCTCCATCACCATGATATAAGAAGTTGACAGATCCAACCAGTCCAGCATCTGCACCACATTAACACAGACAGGTGGCTTGGACAAGATCATCATTATTGCTTTCTCCAGAGGAATCCTGCCTGCATGTCCTGGCTAAAATTACAAACAGAATTACTTAGCACGAGGTAGAATGGAGACCATGATCTGTTCTACTGTTATTTCCACTTTATTGCTTCTCTTTGAAATTTTAAAACTAAAATTCATTTACTTACAATTGTGATGTTCTTTTCTTTGTCCAAAACTTTAATGGCAACCTGTTCACATAGACAAAACAGAACAAGTCAGTTCTTTTGTAACGATTAACATAGATGCCAAGTTTTTTTTTTCTGAGCAATAAAAATTGTCCTGCAAAATGACATTATGTAATAACATAACATCACACTGAGTATGTGATTAATCAATGTTATTTAAAGAACAATTTAATTAACCATTAATAAGTACTGTATATGTATACTGTACATTAGGTAAATGAGTACAGTATACAATTCTATTCAAAATTATTGGAAAAATAAGGCCTAGTTTCAGGCTTGTGTTATAGTGGTGTTGTAATTTTAACAGGTTTTTGTGCTTTTAAACAGAGAAAAAGCAAAATGCTGAAATCAGCGGCAGTTGTGTGAAAGCTTTATGCACACAGACAAAACTTATAGAAGCATGACGTTATGCTAATGAGTCTGCTCCAATCACAACTGTTTAAATCCCCTATAATAGAGCATAATTTTAGTCATAGTCTGATCAAAATGATTTTGGAAAGTGTAGATCATTATGGTGAATGATCTCTCTGATCTAATTGTGATTAATGTATTCTGATGCGTTGCACTTTAGACGTGTTGGGCTCTTTAAGAAACGGTTTATCCAACCCTTCCTGCTCTCTTATTCTGTAGGTGCCGGTCATAGTACTCATTTATGAAACATGCAACAAAAAGAAAATTAAACTGGAGAGAGGATAAGAGCTTTTGCTTGCGGAGGAGGTAGTAAATGTAAAGAAATAATTCAAGGAAATTTTTGCCCTTCTGTTACATCTAAAGTTAAAAGGTGAGTGGAGGGAATTTCTGAAATATCAGTGCCATCTGTCAGTTTGCAGCATGTTAATGAACTGCTTATAACAGAGAATCTCAAACAAAAAGTTGTGTACACTCAAATTATTTCATATAAATCTATAAAATGTATATATAAATATGATTATTCTAATGTGGGCGCCATGGATGAATCTGCTCGTGATCCGCGGAGCTGTAAGAGCAGAATTTAATTTATTATTTCAACACTGTCGGTTGTGTCACTGTTTCAAAGGTGCATCTTCGCTGATACTAAAATAAAACCCATACAGTGTCAGTCACCTGTGGAGACAGCATATGATACATTCATTAATGGACTAGTTATATAACGCACGTGATAAAAAAAAAAAAGTATTCCGTTTTTGTCCAAACATGTCTTTTATGAGCTCTGTGTCACTCTGTGTTATGAAAACATCTTTCCTCCACGTCTGTGCCGAACGCCATTTACTCACTACTCCTAACACGTTAGGACACCTCTGGAGCCTTTCTTTTTTCAATATATTTAGAAGAAAAAGTAATTAATAAACCGTCTTATGGTATCTCATAGAATGGTAAAATGTGGGATTGATTAATACTACTTTACAGAATTAAATTGACTTATTACTTGTTCGCCATTGCTGTTGACTGCTGCATATACAGTGCCAAAGCCTCCTTCCCCCAGCTGTTTGACAAGAGTGTACCTTTTTGCCTAGAAACACACACACACACATACAAAATCATTCAGTAAAATAAAATGAAGACTGAAACAGCCCTATGTTCTTGTCATCTGTCACAATAAGTGAGACATATGACTAATGATTACATCATCAATTTTACAATCTGATGAGAAAACAATTTTCTAAATAACTTCTTAAAAACAAATGTTAAACAAAAATGTTATATGAAGAAAAATTCATGAAAATGAAAAATAAATGAAATGTAACATCAAAATAAAAAATAAGAGACAAAAGAGAAAGCAAATCTTTAACCCTCTGAGGTCGATGTGTAATCTGGCTGATAGTGTTGGTTCTGTCGTGGTGTGCTGTTTGTCTACAATTCATTGACTTTACAAAAATGGTGGCAAAATATTTCACAGATTTATTTTTAGCGCAAACTCAGCTACAGTGTTATACAAACAGTTTGTATTTGTATGGTTAAAATTAAAGTTAGCAAATGGCTCCAAAAACACACATTTATAAATAATAATCACGACCGTTTGCAAAAATCTTGCGAAAATAAGCATTATCTATCTGAGACAAACTGATCTGTTTAGTAAAACTGCTTCATCAAGATCCTGAGGCTGGTTTAGTGCTTACTAATGGTTTAGTAAATGCATTCAATTGAGGAATAAATCGATAAAATCACATACATTTTCTTACTTCTTAACTACATGGAGATACAGACACGCCCCCTCATTGAATATGAATGAGATGGGAGGTGTTCCTGTTCAATATTCATACCTGAGGTCAGGTAACAACTCTGCCCCACCCCATCCAAGTTTCACCAACAACTATAGTAATAACTTAGTAAGTAATACTTACTGAAGAACAGAAGGAATAAGGAGATGAACATCACTATCCAGCAGATTCCACTGTTTCATTTTACAAAAACCTGAAAAACCAGGAAAAGGTTTCATGATGATTAACCTGTTAAACTGTCGAGCAGATTCGTGTTTTAAAATAAGAAACCCCCAAATCGGAAAACGAGTCAATCCGTATATCATTGTGGTTGGAAATAAACAAAAGAAATGCGCGGAAAGAGAACAGAAAACACGAAAACGTCAGGTTTCGCGGCTGTATCGACGCGCCCTTAAATCGACATTTAGGTAGGGTCACGTGATAGATAAGGTAAGGTAGGGTCACGTGATAGAACACCAGCATACCTGTAGGTCAGGATATTTTAAACGGGAATTAAAACTGGTTTGTGGAATTTATACTGTACATAGTTAAATAATGTAAGGTGTTTGCAAAGTCCGATTTAAACACTGGTTTACACAATTATTCTGTAGTTATTGCAGACGGAAAAATGAGCTGAATGTGTTGTAGTGATGATAAAATATGTTGATAAACTATGTAAATGATAAACTAGATACATGTTGAATCAATTAATATTATATTGTTGGCCCAATTTCTTACAATGTATTTGTTGAGACAACTGGTAACACTGTTCCTAAAAAAAAAAAAAAAAAACCCTGTCGGAATGATACGATCAGACTGCACTAAAGAGGTGAAGGTGGCCGTTTTGTGAACTCTTTATTATTTTTATTGAGTATGTTGAGTGTTTGTTTATATATAAAATATGTTGTAGCTAGCCTACAGGTATTTTAGACAGTTACGTTATATACGTGAGGCCAGTGTGTTTACTCTTATCGTTATACTGAGGCACCCTGACATTACTGAGGTGAACTTAGCTAACATTAGGTACAGTGTATAGGGGTTAGCAAGCTAAACATTCATAACCGCCCTGACTTTTGTCCAGCAACAGCGTCCTGCTCTACGTCAGCACACACGGCTGCGCGAGCACTCAGCTAACGAAACTTCGAGAAAACCCCGAAGTGTTAAGGAGTTAAGGAGTAGCGGCGGTTCAGTACTCGGTAAGTTGGATATAAAAAATGTCCGTTGCTCCATCCGATCACTTACCTGTATGAAAACCGAATAAGTTTATTAACATCACTTCAAACATGTAGTTACTCCTGAGCATAACAAATTAAACCTTTGAAAATATTAAATTCTTTTGAATATGAAACAATGCAACAGTGTTTTACACTCTGGTGGTGTATAGCCTTATTAATATATGTAACTTTTTTATATTATAACTAGATATTCAGTCAAATTGATCATCTTTGTCTTTACAAGACTCCTCTTGTTTCTGTAACCAGAGCTCTGCTGTGGAGGATTGGGGTCAGAGCGGTGACGGATGGCCTTTTGGAGCTACTGGAGGAGCCTGAACAGGCTGTTGGAGGGGTCAGTAGTCCTTGATGGCCTGGGCGACAATGCAGCAGCTTTAGGAATGATGTTTGGTCTGGTCTGTGCACTAAACATTGAATTCCACTAGGAGTGGACGTACACCTATTAAGCCATCCTAACGATTATTATTGGACTTGGAGAGACAGTTCCCCTCAGATTCAAATCCTGAGAAACAAACTGCATTGTTGCCATAGAGACTCTTTTTTGTGTGTGTGTGTGTGTTTGACACTTTGGGGAAAATAGACTTCAAAATCAAATCTCTGATAGCTTTATAAAATGGTTATTATTTTTTAATGTAAAATAATCAGTATGATACTGATAAGCATCTGGTGTTCTCCAGGTATTTTATTGTCCTTTCAGCAAAATAGAATGTGTATTATCCTGTTGTACGCAGATAACTCTTTTAACTTTGACTAGTTTTGGAAGAATAAAGTTTTGTTTAAAATAATGTTTGTGTTTTAATTGTCGGAGTATTGTTAGGCCAACCTGTTTTTACAGAAAAACAATCATTTTAACCAATTAAATCAATGAGCGACAACTTACCTTTTTAGTAGAAAAGTCAACCCTCGAGAAATATAATTAATTGAGCCCACAACCAATACTACTTGCTGACTTAAATATTTGAATTGCAACTTGAGTCAACTTAAGATTTTGAACTGGGTACACAATGTGTCAACTAAACAGCAATGTGAAATATTTAGTTTGTCCAGCAAATTTATTTAAAAAGTTACTAAACTTTTTACATTGAGGTGGCCTGGGTTTTTTTTTTTTTTTTTTTTTTTTTACAGTGCAGGTGACCATATTTTAGAAAAGATTCAGTTAGGAGGTCACACAACCTGGAAAGTATTGAAATAAAATATAGATTTTTACTTATAAATTATTTATAAATATGCAATGTCGGAACTCTTAATTAAAAAAACTACTTTGCATATTTGAGTTTTTTTTTTATAATTTATAAAATATTTTGAGTCAAAAGGTCACATGAACTGGAAGGTATTGAAATAAAATCATTAAGTTTATGTCCTCTACAGGACAGGTGGCTACACATTATATAAAGGATTTTGAGCCAACAGGTCATATGACCTTGAAGTTATTGAATGAATAAAGAATTTCAATTAAAACTATTTAGAAATATGCAAAGTCATAACAATTAATAAGAAGGCTGTGCCCTCTACAGGACAGGACACTTATATATATATATATATATATATATATATATATATATATATATATATATATATATATATA